>JXSR01S002358.1:56654-74984 GCA_000969725.1 Ophiothrix spiculata
TTGTTTTTTGTTTAAAAAATGATATCTTTGACATGAAACATGTTTTCCCTCCAAAAAATTCAAGAGGATGATTTGATAATTTCCCATCATGCACTGTGCTTTTTAATAGTATCTGTGAATTCATGACCCCTATAAGTTTTTCACCTGTTGTGGCGTATAATTTCAACCAAAATCAACGAGATCAGTCAGTTGTGATTAGATCACTCAGTTTTAATTAATCCAACAAGGTATATGTTTCCTGGCAATATGGCCACTAATCCACAAGGTTGAAGCCTACATTTCCTGCCAAGATGGCTGCTAATCCCCTCGGGGCTAATCTGCTTACATAGTGGATCACCTGCACAGTGATATGGATTATTCAAAAATGGACAAATAGCATGGTGCAAAATTTTGAAATTGTATACCTGGCTAAAATTGATTTTCTTTATTTTCTATCATCATGAAGTTTTTAAATTGCAAATACATGTTTTGTGTACATGATTTTTCCTGGGGGAAAGGGGGGGGGGTCTAAAGGGGTTTTGTGTTGATTTGTGCGCGGAGGGGGGGGGGGTCTTAGTGTCAAAACTTGTCAAAATTAGGCTGATTCTACATTTTACATTCTGCAACTCTGCGGGACCTGGAGGCTTCAGCCCACAAAGCCATCCTCTGGACATGCCACTGCTAAAGATCACAAAATCTGTACGCAGCATATTTGTGACATTTCCAAACTATACTAATCCTAGGGTTTGTTGGGCATTGCATCAGGTTTGTCATCCTTTATTTGTGCTCACATGATATTGATCAAGCTTGAAGGCCAAGTTGTCATTTAAGACATGTAGTTTGAGGATAGATCCATCAAGTTATGTCAGTTCAATTAGGGATGATGCCTTCTCTTGCCAGGCTCATGCCAGGTATAGTGTCCCTAGATGGAATGCCCAGGTTGGCCACAGATGTGACCTTGTTTAAGATCACCCTTGGGAAAAAATGGTGAATTCTCCAAAAACAATATAAGGTATGTGGATCATGATCATGTATGCACCCCCCCCCCCCCCTGTTTGTTGGCATGCATGTCCAAGGAATTGTGCAAAAGAAGTGTTTTCTATTTGCTAAACAATGATGGTTTATTCAGAGTCTGACGATATCCATCGATTGATACCCATCGTGCGCAGTCTTCACATGCGCAATATATAAGAAATAGCACGCGCGTTGATGGGCAGCAATCGATGGATATTGTCAGACTCTGAAGAAACCATAAAAGATCCAGGGAAAAAGGCATGAATTTTGATCTTACCTGTTTGGAAATCATGTGGAGATCCCAAGTGGTACCGGTCTATGTTCTTGGAAAATTTATGATCTTGGATCATATGGTATTGGGATTGGGATCAGGAATTAGACATGCATAGCTACACCTTGCCATTTCAGAAAGACAAATTTGTGACTGTGAATGTGATTTGAACCCTTACTTACATTTTTTTTGTAAAATCAACCTATTTCAATCCTCCTTTCAGACAATTTAGCCCCATAACCCAGTCAAACCATGTATGCTTAAGCTTATAGACATTGCCGTGCGTAACAGACATGTGAGGCAAAATGTCCCATATATGACAGCAACTAAACCTGACAAGAACTAGCGATTATCAGATGTTCAATTACAAGTGAGAATGACTCAATTATGAACCATCATCAGTTGCCTACAACAATGAATGTCACCGGTGTTTTTTCCTTATACGGAGTCTTGGAAGGATCGCCTCAAGTCAGGAAGCTGCTCTGGGGGGATTATCGCATGCACGGTGAGACTTGCATTAGAACTGGGGCATGTTGGCAGACACATGATACATGTATGCTGAAGTCATACATCAATGTCAGCTAGAGTTTATGTTGCAAAACGGATTAAAAGTATGTCAACTCGGCGTTATTGTTTCCACCATGAGACTTTGGTTAAAAATAAAACATTATGTTAGAACGTGCAGGTAATTGTTGTTTCAAGTGTTTCAAGATACAAATTTGCATCTATATGGAGAGTAAGCTTTTGTCCTCTTGTGAGAAAGGTCTTGTATAGGCGAAAGATATAAGCCTCCTCCAGTAAAATAGGTCTATACCTACACCTCTTCAACCTGTCGATCACAAATGCATTCCATTGGCGTGTCCAGGTTGTGGCTTTGGGAGCTGAAGGCCCCCCCCCCCCCACCGCAAGATTGTTAAAATCATGAAAAATCATCCTGTTTTTAATGATTTTTATCACACATCCCCCCCCCTTAAAATTGGCATACCTCCTTTAGCCTCCTGCAAGGAAAAAACCTGGACACGTCAGTGCTTTGAAACATGCTATCCTTTTTCTGTAGATAGAAGTGATGATATATACCCTGTAAGATTTGATGAGATTCATTGGTATTTGGGATGAGATATGAATAGTATGACAAAGAGATTATATAGTTTTATTTGAGATAGAGAGTTGAATCCACTGGGGGAGCAGTATGTCACTAGATAAAATGATCATAGTTTATCTACAATTGATGAAAATAATAGGATCACATATCCATAGGAGGAGCTATGGTTTGATGAGAAGAGATTGTAGTTTTCCTGAAATGGAGAGCATGTATCCACAGGGAGAGCCATTGAAGAAAAAAATTGTTGTGTTGCCCTCAAGTGGAATTTCTGAAAAATTGAGTCGGTTGGTCAGAATTTTTTTTTAAATCTTTTATTTTTTAAAGCACCCAAAGTATCAAATTTGGGTGCTTTTTCCACTATTTTCAAAATATTTTCTTTAAAAACACCCAATCTGAGCAAAATTTGGTGCTTTCCCGACCCTATTTTTTAATTTTTTTTTTAAATATTTTTGAATAGGGTCGGTCGCTGAGGGCAACACAATATTTTTTTTTGGCCTTACATAAACTCACCCCAGCAAATGACTTATGCCTCTTATTTTTATGGGTCACATTCTCCTTTTGGTGACATTTATCTCGCATGTAATCATACACGGATCATAGGCTATTTCCTGCTCTAAAGAAAACAGAAAGACAGAGATGCTCTAAGGTGATCGAGTTTATGTGACATTTAGGCCTACATTTTGTGTCTCACTTTTTTGATAATTTTGATTAAGATGTAGGTCAAAATAGAAATGGCGTTCTAGACGTCTTCTCAGAGAAAGCGATAAAAAGGCAAGAAGATTGATATTAGTTTCACATTTTTATTGTTAAGACCACACCAGTATCAGATGCCTTTTCCTGTCAGATAAAACAACCTGAAAAATATCTTGTTTCATGGAAAGTGATATGTTTTTTGGCCTTGTTTTATTGAATCAGATTGATGGTATGTTATAGAATATGGCAAAGTAGGTTATTGTTTGTCATGTTAACCAATTGTTTTTGAGATCTATGAATTCTAGTATTAAAATTTTAAATTTGTTGACAACTCACAGCAAGGAAGGCTTCTGAAGTTCAAAAAGAAGTTTGCCAAAATGTTAGTATACCCTTTGGCCAACATTTTGTTTGAAAGCTGTTGATCTTCATTTTCAAAAATAGAAAACCTGTCGGCACGAGACCAGTTTGTCTAGTACTCGCCACTAAAGTCTTGTGTCATTGTGGACGTCCAGGCAGCCTGTTGGCTACTAGCATTGATGAACATTTCACTGATAGATATGATTACTTGTTTCTAATTTAAGAAGTGACAAAGAGGTAGAGGCAGACAAAATGAGGAACTTTCCTTTTCACTCATCGGCTAAATCATCTAGCTCAGTGGTTCTCAACTAGCAGTTCATGCGCCAAATTTGGCACTTTGGCTAGTATTGATTGGCGCTTTGACCGGAGCTTAGACTCTCTCAAAAACAAAGAAGTACATCAGAAATACACATAACAGAGAGAAAGGCTTATTTGGTGCTTTACCCTACAATTTTTCTCATTTGTATGATGCAATATAAAAACTAGTTGAATACTGAGTAAGAGGCAGGGATGGTACAAAAGACACAAAAAGGAAAGCCCAGGTATACAGGTTAACAAACTAGTCCAATAGCCAATGCTCAAGATGCGTATGAGTCAGCTATGCATTTCTTACTTCAATTCAACCCTCTTTGTTTTATGATTGAGTCCCTTTTCCCCTGTTACGGCTATGCTAGACTAGACATGATAATTTTACAGATCCTTGTATCCAAGTTGGAAAACTGATGTGTAAAACAATGATATAGCAGATTTAAGAAAAGTTACGAGATAAGAAATGAAATTCTGATGTCATGGTAAAGAGCCAATGACCTTGGGTTTTCTTAAAATGGTCTCATGGTCTATACTAGTCATGCCATACTTTTTTGTTTTTATAGATCGTATTCTATTTTTTGACATTGAAATGATGACCCTATTTCATATATTTACATTTTTGACTAGATCTTAGAAGTTTAGATAAAGAAAGCAATCTTAGTAATTAAGATAAAGAAAATTAGACCATAGTTTTCAGTCCATGCTCACTTCCGCAGGTTTTTCTCTGGGTACTCCGGTCTTCCTCCTGCATTCAAAACTGAATTTAAAAAACATCTTGGAGCCCTGTTGAAGATAAGCTTCCTTTAGCTTTCTTGGTACCAAGTACCAAGTTGGGTTTCCTTGGTAAAATCCTATACAAGGTGATATAGGTTAATATAATTGATTACTTCTGTAAATCCAGAAATCTTAAAATATTATTTCTGACCATTTGCTTGTCCAGATGTACATGTAGGACATACTGGTCAAGTCAAGTGGCGTGAGAAATACGTCGTGGGTCAAGAATGTCCAAGTCGGATCGCCGGCCGGAGCAGACATCATGCGCTAATCTTTCTGCATGTGCAAGTAACCACGCATCAGTGAGCCAAGTTGAAAACCGCCAGTCTCCTGTTTCAGCTAGAGCTTCCTGAGGTAATTGAGATAGAAATCCAGGTTTTTGTTATGTGGCAACCTGATGATAAGTCTCTTAATAAAGTCTTGCCAATAAGTATAGGGTGAACGAAAATCTAGGGTAAATAACAACTTATATGCATTAATTGAAGTTAAAGTATTTGCTACACAAAATATTGAAAACATACACCCTGGTCACATGAGCCGCAACGCCGGTATGACATCGTTATGAAACCGGTGAATGCTTACGATGCCCTGTCGGACACAGGTGGTTATGGGACCATATAACTGAAGACACCGTATACAAGCCGCATGGTTTTAACTTGGAATTAAATTCTTGCGGCATGCTTCCGGCGTCTGTATGGCTCATGGACACCATTTGGACACCGGCCAGTGTCCAATCGGCGTCTGCTGAATTGACGCCATAAGCACATCGTAACCTCGCTGCAAGGTTATGTGACCATGGTATCCACTACGTTTTCAATAGATTGATAGAATTATACAATATCTGAGAATTTGAATTCAAGTGATTAGAAACAAAAATAGAACTAATTTCTTTGTATTTAATGTCAATGTTATTTACTGCTTGAGTGTATGCTCATCAGCCAGTTTGCTTTCAAATCTGGTGCCAAGGTTGATAAAATAACTGAATTTTCTTCAATTATGGTACCAGTTTCAAGGCATCTGTTTTTGTTGTTGCAAAATTGCAATGACAACTATTTCTTTTTATGGCATTGGCACATTACAGGTATCAAGTATACAACAATAAAATGCAATGATAATGCCAGTGTGGCTGACGAAGTACTGTTTCAGGACAAGGACTTATGCCACGGCATCAGAATTAGTTGATGTAGCAACATTTAACGAAAGGGCAAGCAACTCTGAAACCAGCTTTACATTTTCCTTGTCATCATAGTTATGTAAAGTCATCTCTCAATCATTAAATTTTATTACAAATTGCCACCTTTAATAACGTGATAATCCCACAACATGCGATTGTCACGTAATAGCATGACATAAAAATTCCAGCCTGAACTAATTAAGAGTCAATAATCATTGCAGTACTCATGGAAAAATACATTGAAGACCATTGGCATTTCAGTAACTTTTCACGTTACGTCCATTCCCATTACCGGAACATGACTCGGACAGTGTGCAGTAGGAGAATGACCTGGGGTGGGGGTACTCAAGTTTGGTTTTGGTAGGGGTGTGCCGCTGGGAAATTTGAAGTACCACCCAATGCATATACCAATTTTCAAGAAAAAGGGACCCATCCATATACCAAATTCCCCAAATTTTGAGTCAAAAGTTATGCAAAAATTGAAATTTACTCTAATTTGTTGCAAATTTCTTGATTTTTGTTTGAAATTTAGAAACAAATCTAAAATTTGCGCCAAAATGGCGAAAATTTTGAAAAACAGACCTATCAAAATACCACATTTTGCAAAGAAAAGAGAGCCATTGGTATACCAGACAGCCTGATTTTGCTACCCAAGTTTGCGGCACATCCCTGTGATCACTTTTATACTAGGTACCCCCCTCCCCCGGGGAGAATGACTTGGCAATGTGTGTGGATACATTGATTGATTGTGTACAGATGCAAGTGGACACATGTCACATTGTAACAATGTCTTATTCATGCTAATTGCGTCGCTAGAGATAAGACACTTTTGGTCAGAAAGGACTCGTGTGTCTATGAAAATACATTGATTAATGACGGTACAGAAGAAATTGGCCACATGTCACATTGTGTTTCTGATATACTGAACTGCTACATCACAGATAAGGATACTTTGATCAGAAAAAAGATCATAGCTAAAAAGACCTCGACAAATCCAAATTCCATCATCATTTTTGTATGCGTGGCTTTGAGATTTTAGGTGCTCTGCTGAAAACAAAGAACCGACAAGATAAGAGTCCAGTATTAATGAACCTGCAATATTGCCTGCATCTCAAGCTACCCAACTTGTCATTGCCATGTCCTTCACATATCAATGTTGCTTTATTCTGTAGATATGTTTGAAAAGTCGTAATTTAGATTAATTTTCAAAATGAAATAGTATGCAAATATTGAATGCCTGAGAGTGAAATAGTACAAAATATATCATGAGGTCAAATTTGGACTTTTCTATTTCATGAGGCGTAGCCGAGTGAAATGGATCAGTCCAAATTTGACCGAATGATATATTTTGTACTATTGCACGAGCATAGGCATTCAATATTTGTTTTATATCATGATATCACACAGGTTTGTTTCATGCCGTGCAGTAGTACAAACTATTGCACGGTTCAAATCACTGTTATCATGATATAATATGTTACATAAACTTCATCTGGGACATGTCGCCTGTTTAAGCCCATGGCACCAAAAAAGATTGAAGTTGACATCCAAACTAGGTGAACATTTCTACCAATGATCCGGTATTGTGATTGAAATTGACGCCCAAACTAGGTGAACATTTCTACCAATGATCCGGTATTGTGATTGAAATTGACGCCCAAACTAGGTGAACATTTCTACCAATGAACCGGTACTGTGTGAATTTCCTGTTCTGAATCTGCCAATCATGGAACCTAATTTTGTGACGGTTTGAGTGGACTTTGAGTGACAAGGAAACAGGTTCCTATGGAGAACCTAAACTTGCTTGATGGGTGTGTCATGGTCAGGAAATGGGAAATGTGTTTCAGAATAATTGATTTTTTAACCTAAAATTAATTTTTAGGGCTTAGTCACACATCAACCTATAGAGCTCAAGCGTATACGCCGTTTCTATCATTGACATAAATGTATATTGATTACCAAAACAGTTTAGTGTCATTATTCCTACGTTTGGGCTCTATACGATGATGTGTAACCAAGCCTGTACGTAGATGTAAAACCCAAATTTGAATGACATTTTGTATTTCGTGACAATCTGGTGATGGGCCAAGAAAACCAGTGGATTTTCAAGCCAATTAGTCTCTCAGCATGTACTATTGTACTATAAGCTAACACATGATACAATGAAATTGAATGAATTGTATTACAGATAATAAACAAATGGTTTTATGTAATTGCAGAATTACTTGACATTAAAGCAATACTATAAAGTGTTAAAAACGAAAGGCCCCCTGTCACCCATGACTTTTGATTTTTTAGGCTTATTGGGATTGTTTTTGGTAGATATGAATACCTTCCAAACGATTTGGTTCAAAGATGCTTACTTTTTCTGTTATGGCCATTTGTTGAATTAAATTCGGGATCCCAAATTTAATTCCACATGTATTAGTATAGGAAAGCTTACATGTGGTTTTTATCCATTTTTGGGTCGCACAACAATTTTTTCACAAAGTACACTTGAAAACGCTTTTAGATAGTCGCATTCCTTCATCTTATGCTGTTTTTATTATAAACCATTTTTGATCAAAATCTTATAGCATTGCTTTAATATAGGCCTAAGTCAAGAGAGTTTCCCAATGAATATTGGTGCCACCATTCTAAACTGTAAAATTTGACTGATGAATCGGTAAATAAGTTGTGTTCATTTACTGAATACCAATTTATCACTAATTTAAGACATGTTGATAACTAAGAAAGAGAGAAGAGAGTTTCTTTCATCAGTTTGGACCTTGGAATATCGATCACTTTTCACCTGTCAATTTTCATGATATAAGTACATTTATAAACGTAATGATGGGTGTCATTTGCATTTTTTCTTAATTGATTTGTATTGGTTCAAAAGTTGGTTCCTGTAATTCAGTTCACCAAGAGCTTTAAATTATAGATTTTTGATTGCGTTGATGATATTTCATATTTGGTTTACCAATATTTTTTATGGGTTTGATCCGCCTTCTAATGATTTTTCTTAATGCATACTACAACAAATTGATGTTATGAACTAAATATTATTGTTTGAAGCACTAGTAATTGCGTAAGTGAGCAGATTGGCTTGTATGGCAAAACAGAAACAGGATATTTCAAAGAGGAGATGAAATTCAGTTTGGACAATAAAAGTAAAAGAACATTTTGATAAAAAATTGAAAAATATATTTTTGATTACAATTTTAGTGTCTTATGAAGTGATTGTAAAGGGTAAAAAGTTGGCCAAATATTTGTTTTGTCAAGTTTTAGGTCAAATTAAAAAAAATGTGCATTATGAAGTCTGTATATTTTGCATTTTCATGTAAATGCTGTTAAAAATAAGATGGTTTCTGCATTCATATGGTTGTCCTGCCTCGATTTCTTGTATTAACAGATTGATTTCATTGAATGACATTGCTTAATACTCAAACTTATACCTTAGAATTTGATAATATGAGAGTTAATAGCCAAAATATGTGGTGATGTGTAGAAAAATGAGTCAATTTAAAAAGGAAATATATTTGTAATAAGGAAGAACATGAATAATTTGGTTTTTAAGTGGGAAGTTTAAGTGAAAAAGATTTTAAATGAGATTGCAAATGATGTAAATGAGATTGAAATTGATGTGCGCATGACACATACAATTTTAATGTCAAAAAAGTGTTTTTCATTAAACATTTTTTCAAATTGAAGCAATTAAAATGAGAACCATAATTTCTCTCATTTGTGAAGTAAACTGCACAGAGGTATATGTAAATGGGTCGATGGGAGAGTCATAGGAAATGTAATTGTAATGATTTGTAGGCCCATATATCATCAAATGAATTTTTGAGTTTTTATTATGGAATTATGAGGAAACGGAACAATTAAATCTAATTTTTGAATTCAGAAGGGAGACTTTAAATGTGATTTAAAATATGCGTGCATGATAAGTTAATTTGTAATGTCAAAAATGTATGTCAAACTTTGGAACAAGTTATTTAGTATTTAGAATTTGTTATAAGTTAGCTGTTCAGATATTTGGTGAAAAGAAGTCATAAAGCTTTCTATCCTGCAAGTATGTTTGTTTATAAAACTGTTAACTTCAAAATTTAGAGAGAAGTAAAGAGTTCTTATCTTAAAAGTGCCATTATTATAACATGTGCGAGGATTGCCTTTCTGAAAATGAAGAGAAATTGATTTCTTTGACAATTATTTCATACTGCATAGGAATTACTCATGATGTATAGCAATAAGGCCTAAAAAAATTGTTTGATTGGCGTAACATAGAAAAAAAAGGTAGGTAGGTCAGACTTTTTTTAAATTTTTTTTTTTCAAGTCTATGCTTCACATGCAAGAAGATAAAATATACGACGCATATACAAAAACATCTTCAGTTTTTCTGTAAGACATCTTTTATTTGTCATTTTGAAAGTCCTGCAAGCCATATCTCGGGGCCCCCATGAATCGATTCCCATCAAATTTAGGATTTGGAGGTTTTTTACTATGCTCAAAATAATAAAAATATTTAGGGTCGGCAGTAAAAATAAGGTCGGTCGGGTTACGTCAATCAAACAATTTTTTTAGGCCTTACTCATGATGTATGGCAATAAGTCACATTCTTGCAAACCGTAGTCCAATCAGGAAAAAAGGGAAATTTGATTATGGATTAAGTCATTTCGGAGAGGAATAACTCCACATACAGGATCTACCTGGAGGATTCCTCCATGTAAAAGGGGTTGATCATTTGCCAAACAAAAGTAGCATATGACAAGGGGAGGATAAACTCATACAAGATGCACCTGGAGGATTCCTCTGTGTAGAGAGGATAGCCAAAAAGAAGATTACTCATGCAGTTATGTGACTAATTTTCCTGCCTCAAAATTCTCATCTGATACTTAAAGTGCTGCATGTCTGCAATTTGCATCCAAGACACTGCCAAGTTCATATGAATCCTCCTGTCCTTTCTTTTTGAATGCACATTTTTGGGCAATTGCCTGTTGACAACCATGTTTTCAGTATGTATTTCAGTATCACAGAATTGTCACATTCAGTTTTAATATTTTCATTTAGTTGTCATGTTACAGTTAGCCTATTTAGTACTCGGTTCATAGTTGTCTGTCCCTAGGAGTTGTCCAGTTGTATTTACTTCATTTTTACAATGTTCTGTTGTAAACGTCAAAATGACATTGTCATCACTTTGTCAGCTTGTTGAAAATCTAATTACAAAGATGTACAGTTGAGATTGCACACTGGAATAAGTGTACTGATGCAACTGGACACATTTTCTTCAAAAATCACAGAAATCCCAAGCTCAGAGATGCCACTTTTCAGGTTTTAACCTGAAATCAGGCTTTTTATAAGCTCAAACCATGATTTCAGGTTTTTTTATGACCAATAATTTACATATTTGCATATATTTTCGGCCTTTTTTGGAGTATCTTTCAAGAACTGATGGCTTTTTCAGGTTTTTATCAACAGAATAAGTGGCATCTCTGAGAGCTATAACTTGCATGAAACATAGTTCGTTATCAACTTACAGTGGTATGTTTGAGATTACACATTGCATAAATTTACACCATTGCAAAAGCTGTTTAACACTACAGAAGAATATGAAAAAGCTTGAAGTTGTGTAAAAAATCAAGGTTGAAATTGCTGGTATGCAAATACGGAACAAAAATGGCAGAGTTTTAAAAATATTACACTTGCTACAAGAAGCATTACGTAAGTGACAGGCCTATTAATTTGTCAGCACGTCAGTCGCAACACCAGTTCACACTGTTGTCGAGATTACACTTTGTAAAAAAAAATAATGTCTTTTCAAAAAACAGGACAGTGATTTTAAACATCAGCTTTAAGCTGTAAAAAGTACATGAAGCATTATGACTAGGAAGGAGAACATAGAAACACGTCAACTCCCTTCGGATTCCTCATGTCTGGGTGTGGCTTCTTGTCTCAACTCGGCTTTTTATATTTCTCATAAAACAAAATGTAAAAGTGATAACATATCCCCCATATCATCATTAGTTTGCAGGAGGTAGAGGATGGGAAAGGTGCCATTGAGGAAACAGATAAGTCTGCGTTTATGGCTCACCCATGAAATTCACTTCCCATGCCAGTAATAGGTGTTTCCCATTGTCTACGAGGTGCAGCATCATACCATTTTTTAGAGATATTTCTTATAATTTTTGTTAAAAAAAGTCCTTCATGTGTTCTTCATATTGCATTGACTTTGTGATGGACGATGTCATCAGAAAGAAGCGAAAAGAAAGGAAATGAAAGGGTTGGCGTGGCATTAGCAGTGACGGATTTAGAAGGGCGCAGCCGGCGTGCGCCCCCTCTTATTTTGGTAACACGTCAAGAAACCGCTGCTTTTTAATTATTTTATTCCTTGAAAATTATTAATTGTGTCAAGAACGGCAGCAAATGCATGATTTTTAGATATATTCGAACAGTTCTGCACCCTTAAACACCTTATTTTGTCAGAGCAACATCTGACTTTGAGTGGGCGCAGAGGCGCTGTCAAAATTACACCCCCTCTTTTGAAAATTCATGGATCCGCACCCCCTCTTTTGAAAATTCCTGGATCCGCCCCTGATTTGGTCTGATAATTATCAATGGACATATTTTTGAAATGTGGCTCATCAAGAGAATAGTGTCCTTATACTGGAATTTCAGGAATCATAAAAGTTAATGGAATTTCCCACTTTTTACATGTCAAAAATAAACCTTTACATGTCTAGAAGGGTATTTTTTTCTGGAATAGTCCAATTACATATTTTTTCACTTACAAATGGGTATAATTTGCATACTTTTCGTTAAATTCTCAAGTTATTACAACCAAAGTGGGGGACAGGACTGTGCATAAACCGTTAGCACATGGCAAACAAAATTGCAATGAAGCTTTGAATTACATTGCCCTCGGTCATTTGTTTTGGTTTACATATTTGATTAGCACTAAATATCTTCAGAAACATGGTGGCTTAGTAAATAGATGAACAATATCATACAATTGTAGCAATTCTAGATAATTGATTGATATTGATTAACTAACAGCGCAAAAGGCCGGCCTAGCCCTGCCAGACGTGTGTAGTGCATGCTTTGCGTTGTAGGGAGTTGTGTACATTCCGACATGTGATGTCAGAATTTTGGCATGTTTTTATTGTCTTTATATTATAATTAAAAATAGAGTGTGAGAGTTCAATACATTCTTGTGTAATCAATAACGAGTACTAATTAATAATTGTATGTCCTGCATATAGTGCGGGATGGTAGAAATATTTTTATGAATCAGTAGCAATCTCAATAAAATGATATATTTGAGTGCAAGACAATTTTTACACAAAATTAGCTTAAATGTTGATATATTTTTAAAAAATTGTAGGGCTCACACCCTTGTTTTTGAGGGGTCAATTTTTTAACATTTATTTTATACATGGTTTGATTGAAAAGTGTTTCATATTTTCTAAGGTTAATAGATTGATTTAGTCCCTTTAGTTGTAGAAAAAAGCCATGTCAGATCTGCACAATTGCTTTTGGCTGTAAATGACAATACAAAAAATCAGAGATGTTACAAATGTCACCTAATTGCCAAACCACATCCACAGAAAATGGTAAATGTTGTAGTTAAGGCCAAGTAAAAATAAAATCATGTTTCTTGTCCGGGCTTCAAAAAATATAGGAGGAAGAGGACCTTTTTATTTTTTATTTTATATTGGTAAAACTACTCAAAATAACCTTATTTAGCACTATATTTGACATGTTCAGCGTGCTAAATGATTTCTAAGAAAAATGAAGAGGTCTTTTTTATTTTCTTGTTGTGGGAGCTGGACCCCTCCAGTGATCACAAAACTCACCTGAAATGCTTCATTTTACATTTTCAAGGCTGTAGACAAAGTTTCACCTTGTGAAAAATATGTTAGAACAAGTTAGAGCTGACACATTTCAAAATAAAAAGAAGTTTTAAAAATCTTCAAAAAATGAGGAGGGCAGGGACGAGAAACACTTTTTTTTTTCTACTCGGCCTAAAATGAGGCAATTTTTTTTCAGGAAATCAATGTTGCCCTATCCCATGGGATTTGCCACATCTGAACTGAAGTCCAAGGTTGAATACTGCCATCTAGTGGTGGTCATTTTACATATATCAGGAATTTATTGAACTATTGTTGATTGATTCAGAAACTCGCCAGGTAAATAGTGCGTGGGCAGGCCCACTATGCACAGAAATATAGAAGAGACAATACTGACAATTTTTAAAGTTTTGTAAACCAGGAACTAACGCAACAGAATTGACAAATATTTAGTTGTATTGTGGTTTTAAAGAAATTCTTGATTATCTAGATAGATTTTTGATGTTGTTTTTTTTAAGCCCTGTATTTTGATTAATTATAGACCCTATATGTACATGCAGTTTGTGTTGTGGAATGGGTTAAAGAAAGCCATCTATGATTTGAGTGAAATTCCTATTAAATATGAGGTAAGAACCGTGCCTCTTTTCTATAATGCTAATACATTTAAGAATTTACTTATAAATAAAGGTGCGTTTACACTGTGTTGTAGGGTAACGATAGAGGGTAATGAACTTGCAACTAAAAACTTGCAACTTAAAACAACTGATAGTAACGATAGTGTGCGTAGCTAGCGGATTGTGTGAGCGTTAACTGACATTAACTAACGATGAGTGGCGTAAAATTAAAACTGCAATTCGCAGGTCTATGTTGCTTGCCATTACCCCAAGTCGTCACAGTGTAAACGCACCTTACAGATCAATAAAAAATAAAAAATTCCCATTCCAGTTGATTCTGAACATTCTTTTGTTAGTTATAGAACCTTGTTTTAATTTTTCATCAGCTACTGTGGTGTTAGATACAAAAATTTAAGAAAATTATTCACTTTTTTTGCCAAAAAAAAAAAGGTTTCAGACTTACCCTAGACTGTGGATTGCTAAGTTTTAAAACTATTTAGATTATAATTCAGTTCTATGATGTTTAAAAATTCACTCAAAAATATTATGCGGGAAATAAAAACTGAGAGATAAAAATTTTTGTCATATTTCAAATGCCACTGTCAATTTTGATGCGGAAGTTTGTTAATTAGATTCTGTATTTCGATTTGAAAATCTTGCCCTATTTCAAATCCTAGCATTAAGCTAAGGATTGCAATGTCTGGTTCTGAGAAATGCAGAAATCATCAGCTACTTAAGGTGACAACCTTATCACCTCGGCGTTATTGATACTAGCCATGATTCCTAATGGCCTAATGGTTATAATGTCCACCAAAAGAACGCCGACCCTAAACCACCAAAACACGTAACTGTTGGTTGTTTCTTAATAAAATACTACAAAATGCTTGTTAAACATTGCCAAAACCACTAAAATTAGTTTAGGGTCAACCAAAACAAAATTGTTTTCTCTAAAAGGTCCACTTTTTGAAAATCCGCACCCCCTTGAAAAAATCCTGGCTACAGGCTTGCTCATATATTCAAAAACAGCTCTCTTTGCTAAAAAAAGATATATTGGTAGAAGCAAAGAAGTTTTGATTTTTCAAATATTTGTAGAATTGAATTAATAATTCACCTGTGATCATTGATTCAGAGCACAAATGCAAATTATCAATTCTTTTACAATAAATCCTTAAGTTCGTTTTGAATGGTCATGGATATAAATTAGTATTAAAAGACATACAGAATTCAATAAACCTGCATGTGTATAGGAACTATGAACTTCAATTTTTGATCATGGCTAATACCTTAAAGGTGACAACCTATAATCATTGCTGCATACTGTATAGCGGAATATTTTCGCGGGGTTATTTTTTCGCGATTTAACCAGTTTTGGCTATATCAGTGGGTTTTAAATTCGTGTTTTCAAGTTTATACACATTGAGGTCAATGTAAAAGCATTATTTTCGGGGGGTTCAAAATTCGCGGTTGGCTGATTAACCGCAAAAAACGTGAAAAATAAACCCCCACGAAAATTTCCCGCTATGCAGTACTTTAAGGTGTCTAGTAATCATCAAAGAACAGGGCTCAGTCAGGAATTGCATGCCATGCAACAACGCCAACCAACTACTTCTTGTTTAGATTACGCTAATAAATCTTGTCTGAATTAAGACTATTTCCTCTTTGATTTATATGATCTTGAGTAATTTGATGATAAAAATGGCTTATAGAGAGAAGAGGAAATTTACTTACACTGAACTCAGCCTTAGGATATTGCATGATTTGTAAAATGGGACAATAGATAATATCTTGATGCGCGTATGCGTACAGATTGATGGACAATCAATCAGTCAGTCAATCAATTAATCAATCAATCAATCTTTACTGTGTAATCGCTAAACACAAATGTACTTATTACGTAGGGTTTTGTAGGGTTTTATAGCTAAAAAACCTTAAAGGTGCAATTCATGATTTTGATATGACAAAAACCTTGCCTGTTTTCTAGCTAAATAATAAAAAGAGCACATCATAAATATATACTGAAAATTTCACTTGATTCCGACCATTCGTTTCCAAGTTACAAACTTTTCAGCATTTTGAAAATCCCCATAGGATACTCTGTTGTCATGGTTGTAATTACTGTCGGGGGGGCCTGACAATAATTAGAAAATGACTCATTTTCTCGAAAATGCAAGCACATATGAAAGAATGGTTTGAGGATCGTAACATATACCATTTGACGATTCTTAAAAGCTAAAAAACTCGGTTTTGATAGAGGTGACCTTGAGGGTGAAAAGTGGATCATGAATTGCCCCTTTAAGTGCACATGCTTGATGCATTTGCATTTTTTCAATTTCATCAGTGCTGAATTCAGTTTAATGCTTTCAAGTAAATATCATCTGGTTAAGTTGAATAATGTATCCTGAACTAATAATGAAAAAAAAGCGGTGGGGGGGGGGAGACATTTTTTAATTAAATCAGGTATCCGCAATGATACCATTTCTGGAACAAAGATATTTGTCAAACTGGATATGTCATGGGATATGTGATAGTGGAACAGGAAATGTGTTAAAATTAATAGAAATAATTTGTAGCATTTGTCTGTATTCCAAACAGTTTATTATCTCTTCCTAAACTTGCCTACCAGAAAAAGAGCATATTTTTTGATGTTGACATTTTTTTGTCAAGGCTCTTTATTTATCTTTTTATTTTTTGCCAAAATCCTTAATAGTATTTACCTACTAGAAAAGTACTTTCACCTTATTATTCTATTGATAACTAGTTTAGTTCATAGTCTGACATTGAAATGTTCTTCAATTGATAGCGTGAAAATAAATGATCAGTGAAAATTGATCGTAACAAAAGTAATCAGCTGGTTTAGTTTTTTTTGTTACCGTTATATTTCACCGTCACCCTCATTGTATACAATTGATACTGTGAAAATAAATGATCAGTGAAAATTGATCGTAACAAAAGTAATCAGCTGGTTAAGTTTTTTTTGTTACCGCTACATGTTTCACCGTCGCCCTCATTGTATACGAGCTTTCTGTGTTTTCTTTTGAAAAGGAAGTTGGTATGTATACCAATGTTCAAAATGAAACCAAACACCTTGGTTTCATATTTATGGATAAATCTGATGTGTCAGTGATTTGCAAACCGGCACGAACCAGGATTTATACAAATTTACAGCAAATAGGAACAAGTTGGACAATAAGCTTATTTGGAGCTCAATACAGGAGGATATACTTAATGAACTTGAAGGAATATTATGTAAAACAGCACTTATGTAGAATGCAGGAGGCAATATTTTGGCAGAAGAAGAAAAATGTGACCTTGGCCCCTAACACACCCCCACCAAGTTTTCAAAAACTTTCACCGAAACATGCACGGGATCCTACCTTATGTACGACACCGGATTTGATCAGACACCGGACGAGAAAGGCGTCAGTCGGTCAGCAGTACAGGAGTTTATCTGTGAGTTTATTTTAAAATGATAGTTTGTTAGGTCTGACGTGTTTCACGTTCAAATTTGTAGTAGTGATTCTAGACTATTTCAGTGCAGTTACAGAACAGAGGGATATTTACAAGTTGACTCTCACAGTCACAGTGTATTTTAACCCTAACCTCACTGAATCTCATAATATCCCATTCTGCAAAGTTAAGGAATTCACCGAAGTCCAAGTATGTCATAGACCCGAGTTAGCTATAACGATCACAAAATCGCTGTCATGGCAGTGCCTGTTTGTAAAGTGGCTTGGCATAATGATAATGGGATCAGGGTGCGAGAAGTCCTGGGTACGAATCCAGGTGATAATCAGCCATTTTTGACTTGCAAATTTCCGAGGATATAGTTTTAAAACTAAGAAGTGGTCAAAAGTGTTAAGGTTAGACTACATTTTGAGTGGCAGAGTGGTTTGCACAGGTAATCCATGTTGGATGAACTAAATTGGCTTATTTCCTTTTTTGTTACTATTTTGTTTTTGAGTTTACAATAGATGCCTATTATCACATTTCCATAATAAGTACCCCTACTTTACAAGGTAAACCTTGTCATTTAATACTAAGCATTAATAAATTATAATTAATAGTAAACCAGCGGAAAAATAACATTGAAACTGGCAAATTTATCAGCTGGTTTAGTTTTTTTGTTACCGCTATATGTTTCACCGTCGCCCTCATTGTATACGAGCTTTCTGTGTTTTCTTTTGAAAAGGAAGTTGGTATGTATACCAATGTTC
>JXSR01S002359.1:12977-25474 GCA_000969725.1 Ophiothrix spiculata
TATCTCATAATTAATGTGACCTGACATAATATCATATTATACAAATATTGACTACTTTGAGGGGCATGGTTTAAAGTATTTCCCCGAGGTGAACCATGATTTTGAGATCAGCTTGGGGTAATAATTTTAACCATTTCCCGAACAAATAGCAGCCAATATTCGTTGTATATACCGAATATACAGATTTTTGTCATCTGGTTGGTTAAAAGACCCATTCTATCACTTAAAACGCCCTATGATGATTTACGAAAGGCTTATAGTGGCACATGTAAAGCTCGAGTTACACAGCGCAATGTATTGAGCGGGCCTAGTGAAAAATATGCCCCGGGCCTAGTTAAATCTGAGCCCTCAGTTTTAACCAATCTAGAGGACAGGAATGTATATATGAGAGGGCAATATTTGTATACTATTATATTGATTATGACCTGGCATATCATAGTAGACAGATCTTGACTGCTCATAGGGTAATAGTAAAACTATTTTGGGATAGTAGTAAAACTATAGTAAAACTATTACCCCAAAGTGATATTGTGGCTTATCCAAGACCAATTAAGATAGTGTCAAGATCACCGAGGGGAAATAACCATTGTCAGAATGAAAGAGCAGTCAATATTTGTTTTATATACCGATTTTTATTTCCAGTTGGCATTGAGTAAAAATGCTGACCAGCTCTAATCATCGGCTCATCGGTATAATAATAGTTATGCTAGGTTGTAATTTGTGTGTTTGCTTCTTGTAAAACTATTAAGAAACATGGTCAAATTTGCTATCTTCTGCCATGTTTTATTGTAACTGTAGAGATCTTATGTCATTTTGTTAGTACTAGGTGCAAGGTAAAACAAAAATTTACCCGGAGACACTGTGGAGCATGTTTGAGGAATCCAATTTGCATAAAAGGGTAACAGCCCGCTAGTCCGAAAGCTCGCTATAACAAGTCCAAAAATGAAGTAATTAAGGTTTGCCAGTCTGAAAGCGTGTTTTCCTATACCTGAGGGTTCGGTTCGCTAATCCGAATTTGAAAAAAGGTCTGCCAGTCTGAAAATGGGGTTTGCTAGTCCATATATGAAAAAATGTCCACTTATTCAAAGGGTCGCAAAATTAAAAAAATCATTTATTTTTGGACTAGCGAACCTTATTTCATTGTCATACTGACGAACCTTCGGATTAGCGAACCCTCTTTAATTTCGAAATAGGGGACCTTATTTCATTTTCAGACTAGCGAACCACAAAACAAAACAAAAATTTACCTGGAGACACTGTGGAGCATGTTTGCGGAATCCAATTTGCATAAATTGGTAACAGCCCGCTAGTCCGAAAGCTCGCTATTACAAGTCCGAAAATGAAATAAGGTTCGCCAGTCTGAAAGCGTGTTTTCCTATACCTGAGGGTTCGCTAATCCAAATTTGAAAAAGGTCTGAAAATGAGGTTCGCTAGTCCAAATATGAAAAAATGTCCGCTTATCCTAAGGTTTTCCAAAATTAAAAAATACATTTATTTTCGGACTAGCAAACCTTATTTCATTGTCATACTGACAAACCTTAGGATTAGCGAACCATTTTTGATTTCGAAATAGCGGACCTTATTTCATTTTCAGAGTAGCGAACCCCATTTCGTTTTCCGACTAGTGAACCTTCGGACTGGCGAACATTCGGACTAGCGGGCTGTAATCCATAAATTGCAGTGTCTTTCCGACACCAAGCACATTGTCCAAATAAGTAAAATAATAATAAAAAGGGTAATAATCTTTGTAAATTATTTTGGTTCTCTTGCCATGAATGATGTGTTATTTTGCCAAAACTTACAGCATAGGGTATATGCATGTAGTTGTACAGGTTTGTAAATTTAAAGTCCTCACAAAAACTTTACCTTGAGCATTTTGTTCAAAGTGTATTTGTTGTATATATATCAAAAGTATCCAAAACCTTAGTTGGGCATTAAAGGCATTAGCCACTATCACTGAAGTGAAGGTCAACTTTCCTCAACAACTTCTATTTTTTTACATTTTTAGAAGATACTTCTAGGTAACAACCAATAACAAAACCATTCATATTGAACTAGAACATTTATAGTAAAATAGACAATTATTTGTGCTTTGAATTTGTCATTCTCCGGAGAATGAAAAAATCAGTGATAATGTTTCTAAAAATAAATTACTAAATTGTTAGATTTTAACTTCTTTGTCACTAACAATATATTTTAGTGAAGAAATCACGTTGTTAAGGGGCGGCTTTAAAACTCAACCGGCGGTTGTGTGCCGGTTCTGGGCGGTTCAACCGACGGGACCGAGAATTTTGACATCCAAGACCAAATGAGTTGGAATAATTATCATGGAATTTTGATACTTCATTCAGGGGAAAGTTGTTTTCTTGAAATGCTGGAAACACTGTACATTTGTGATGACTCGCCCCGAAAAGGGGGACTTTGCGACAGAACACTTTTCGAGATACTGGTGAATATAGGTAGCAAAAAATAGAGAAAATAATAAGAATTTCCAGCAGATTTTCTGTTGTAAAATTTGATTGCCTTGATCAATTTCGACAAATAAGGTGTCATTTTAAAGCTTTAAAGATGCTGTAACAGATGAAATGATAAACTTAAAATTGATATCATCTGCAAGTGAGTCGTCATAATTTTCTAGAAATGTAATTTGTGGTACATTTATTTATACATGTGCTAGATAAGTTGAGTGCCAAAAAGATAATTATGACAAGAAATAACTGAGTTGCAAAATAGGAAGTGGCTATAATATACCTAATGATCGTGCACCTCGCCCAAAATGGCTATAGACACGATGATCGTGCACCTAGCCCAAAATGGCTATTAAAATTGAATGGCTATGGAGCTGAGTTCACTGATGCTCAAGGGGGTGGCAACAAAAATGGAGGAAGGTGGCTTGCATTGATTGGTAATATCCGGGAGAGTTTCAGAATATCAACTTGAAGTTGCCTTTTTGTCCTTTGCCATCTGTGGCAGACCAAAGAGAGGAGTAAAAAAACAAGAGGAAGAAAATAATGGGGAGCAAAGTTGTAATATTACCAATGCGAGTCACCTTCCTCCTTCCACTATTTTGTTGCCATCCCCGTGAGCATCAGCTCCATATAGCCATTCACTAAGTCCTCACACCTGATCATTGTGTCTGTAGCCATTTTGGGCGAGGTGCACGATCATCGTGTCTACAGCAATTTTGGGCAAGTTTATTGACACAATCATCGTGTCTTTGGGCGAGACTATTGACACGATCGTCGTGTCAATATCCTCAGCCTTCAAAATAACCCATCTACAGTATATGACATACCTGTACATTGTACGTATCACAAAATCCTGGTGTAAATGGGATTGGATTCCACAATACATAGACCATACTTGTAATAAGACTAAAGCGTGGCACTAACGTAGCATGTAGAGCTTGTGGTGAAATCAGGGTTGTAGCTAGAAAATTTTTAGTGCCGGGTGGTATTTGTGGGAATATTTTGTGAATTTGGCAATGTAACTAAAATTGCCTGAATTTACCCAAATTCAATGCAGTTTTGCAAGTTTTAACCCTTGAGTGCTGGGCTGAAGATCTTAATTTGCTCTTTAGTGGTGGGCTCTAAATCTGACTGCTGGGTGCTGTCGCCCACTGTAGCAACATCCCTGGGTGAAATCATATTTTGCTCCATATATATATACAACCAAATTCAACAATTAAATGTTATTATTCAATTATGGTCTATGAAAGGCAAATCATGGCTCTGGGAGGAATGATCCCTTTTACACATATTACCATTTTAAAAAGGTTATGTCGTCAATTTACCATCAAAATCAAAGAAGAATTAAACAGATCTTTAGATAACTTGGTATTTACAGCAGGTAAAGTAATAAATAGCTGATAAATATGTTTAAACCAAAGAGTGAAGTAATAAATACATGCAAATGAAATAGAAAACTCTCTTGTTAAATTGTGTATTTTACTGTGTACACTCAAAAATTATTAGATATGATAAGGCTCTTATCTTTGATTAAAACGTTTGTAAAGATCGTACGTCAATTAAAGGAGCTTGGTCCGATGTTTCAAAATGTAGTGTTCAATGTCATACAAGATGACCAATAAAAAAAAAGGTAGATGTTTCAAATCCCAGCTGAATCAGTCAAACCATTTTGAGATTACCGCCAATTTTGTATTTCAGAGTCACACATATATATGTGAAAAATTTACTATGATTACCATAATTAGACACATTTTCATACATATCTCCAAAACAGAACACAACTCAATAGTGAAATTTCAAATGGATTTTGAGAAAAAAATTGAGCAATATTTTGGTACCAAAATCTCAAAAAGTTGCAAACGGACCATCTCCTTTATACATGTATCTCACCTTATGCCACATGTGCAGCACGTTTACATGTAAGATAATTAGGCAAAAAAAAAAGAAACTCTGTCTCAGCTTACTTAAGATCAAAGCCCTAAGCGCTATGCGGGTTTTTTTTTTTTTTGGGGGGGGGGGGGTTAGTAAAAAAGGGCTACGCAGATGCGGAAATTCCGGAAATGCCCCCTATTTTTTTTTTTTTTTTCCGGCCACTGGTTTTTTTTCGTGGCCGCTTTGCAGCCGTTTATTTAACTTTTTTCCCAGTAGTAGGAAAAAAAGATGAAAAAACTGAAAATCTCTCAAAAACCTTTAAAAAAATGCGCTAAATTTGGTTTTTTAAAAGTTATGCGCGCGGGGAGCTGAGACAGACTATTTTTTTTTCTTTGGCCTTATTATTTTTTTTAGCAGAGAATGGTTTTGCGAGTACCGTTGAGAATTATGTTTGAAAATTGATTTGGCTATAATAGTTAACAATGTATTAACTATGCACAACCTCTATTTAATCTTTCCGTGTACTATACCTACCATCATGAGTGCTATGGAGTTTCTTTCAGTTATCTAAGGACATGTTCACACATAATAATTTGATCATGACTATATTTTTCCTCATGAGCAAATTCCCGATGTGAACACAATTATAGCAAGTGTCTCGCTCGTGACCAAAAGTAACGCGCCACTAGTTCCAACGCGCAAGTTGTGTCCCAGTGTGAACGCAACTGCTAAGTTGTTTCGCTCTAGAGCCGGTCATGACTATTATGTCTGAACACGTCCTAAGTGTCCATATAAGTTTGAAGTACAGTCTACCTCGAGTAATTTACCTAAAACAAACGGCGATGTAATTTTTCAAGATAGGAAGCTGACGCTGTAACCTAACCTGAGTGAATTAATAAGCAAACAACTTAAAATGTTCAGCTATTCGAACACTGCAAAAACTCTGTTGTTAAATATGTAACACTCCTGTGTTAGTTGTGGTATCAGATTTGCAAATTAACACCCACTACAGTGTTAATACATCAACAGTGTTAATACATAATCTAACGATAACACTTTGGAGGGCTTCATTGCAGATCAAGGTGATCTATCATTTAATAGGAAAATACCACCACCACAACTTCTGCGGAGATAAATAACAAGTTACGTCAAATAGTCTTACACACCAACCCCAGTGTTAATTATAAACCAGTGGATTGGAACCATATTGACACTGGATATTGTGTTAACTTTTCACCGTCAATGATTAATGGTGTTGAATCAGCACTCAATGGTCAAAATAACACCAAGTGGTGTTAAATAAGAAATTAACACTCAATCAGTGTAAATTTAACACCACCATACATTGTCAAAATGACACCTACTAGTGTGGAGTTATTTACACCAGATGGGTTTATATATTAACACCGGTGTTTTTGCAGTATACAGTTTTTTGCAGAGAGTCACTGAATGTTTTGATCCCGATGTCCACATGCAAAACTAACATTGATGTCGCTGAGAGCCTGAAAGGTACGATGTTGCACAATTCTCATTAATTACTGAGGCGTCTAAGCAATCCGAATTGGTACAATTTGCACAATTTCCTATTAACTACATTCAGTCAAATACCATGCATTAAAACAAATCCGATCCAAGTTCTTAAGCATTTGTTAAGTGCTGTTGAATATGTTTCTTCTTTTTACGTAGCCGCAAGTTATGATTGAGTGACTGTTTTCCGCATTATTGTGTCATCACAAACATTATAAATAGTTCTTCTCAACTCAATCAAGCTGTGTAATATTGATTGTGAGTCCAGAATTTATTCCTAAGAACAGCTGCTTGATTATTCAGAAACTTGAGTTAACTCTGTCAAAATTCAGGTGTAATGAAAGCTAATGAAATACAGCGTCCGTGTGACTGAGTGTCCTAGCTGCTATTCAGTGTGTAGAAAGTACTGGGCGGTTTCGTCTTCTTGTTTCCTTGATCCGTGGTCGGACAGTCACGTAAAGCCGTGGGTCCCCTGTACGAATAGACTTCTTCATGGGGTATGCATGTTATGCAAGTACTTGTATCATTGATTGATTGATTGTACATGTGCGATCAATAACTCATTGATTACGACTTATTCCGTGTAATTCAGTTAGACCCGGACTCCTGGTTATGGGAGACACTCAGTCTCATTACACCGGCAATGCCAGATATTCCTCATATCTCTTGATATGAGTGGTGCTCTGGCAAAATGAGCGGAAAGTCGCGATTTTCAAAATTGATTTTATGGTATATTTTAATTCTCTATAATCCCAGCTTTCGAATGATATATAATATGTCATACTTTCTTTCTACAATTTTCATTTACAGATAGAAATACAAGGTAGTCCACTCAAAATCTGGCAGTAAAAAGCAACTCGATTTTAAAGTTACTGATTACTATAGCGTATGATAGCAAAACGCGATCAATTACCCGTGAATAATTACACTTCCCGGCATATCTGACCTTCAAAACGTGTGGTATAGATTAACACTTATGCATTGATACGTTTTATGTCAAAAAAAGAAATTTGATCTTTTCATCATATTTTTACTTTAAGGCGGTGTCACACATCACCGTATAGAGCCAAAACGTATGAATAACGTACAAAGTTAGGTTATACGGTTGCGAGAGGTCATATACGGTGAAGAAACCCATACAATGAACGTATTGACTAACGAATATGAAAAGAATAGACCGTACGTTGACCGTACGACTTGCGGATAAGAAGCGGATACGTTGTCTCGTCTCACTGAACAACGCCGAATGAGAACCGAACGTGTGTCGTACTAAACGAATAAATTAAGTATGAGGAACGTACAAAACGAATTAGTAACGTACGAGTAGGCGCAGAGACAATGGCAAAGGTAGATCCTCACTTGAAAATCATACCTCTTCACACTTTCCGGTTCCAAAGTTTCATTATAATATTTCTCCAGTGCACAAATCCCACCGGATCGATAACGGATTGAATGTGTTTCTACCGAATGCATAACGAACATCACCGTAAAATCAAAAGAGTGTACGTAACAGCCATCTATTCAAAATCTTCAATCGCGACTTTCCGCTCATTTTGCCAGAGCACCACACATACTCGTATGTTTCATTTGCGTCAAAACCCAAGGTCTATATCTTTCGACCTCGTGTGGCTAAAAAAGGGTACCGAGTATGATGTATCGATCAATGCCCGGATGTCCAACGTATGATGACGAGTCGCCTTAAAACGTCCATCATACGCGAAAAAACCGATCAAAGTTCTTGAACGCTGCTAAATGTTTTGTTTTGTTTGTTTGTTTTAGCCGCAAGTTTTGACGATTGAGTGACTGTTTTCCGCATTATTGTGCCTTCACCAAAAGTAATAGTTCTTTTTAACTCAATCAAGCTGTGTAATATTGACTGTGAGTCCAGAATTTATTCTTAATATAAGAAATAGCTGATTGATTATTCAGAAATTGAGTGAATTCTCTCAAAATTCCGGCAGTGCCAGATATTCCTCATATCTCTTGATATGCTTCATTTGCTTCAGCACCCAAGGTCCATATCTTTCGACCTCGTGTTCAGGCCCCTTACCAGTAACCTTTGACATCCAGTTGAGTCCTATATCCCCATCAAAAGATGGCTCCAAGAAAAATGGTACCGAGTATCGATCAATGCCGATATCCAACACCTGATGCCGAGTCGCCTTAAATCGACCGCCCATCATACGCGAAAATACGTCACCGATATTCATTATCCAGCTATTGTGTCGCGGTTCAACCGCTACCATTTTTCCATCCGGATTCATAACTTCGAGCCCTGCGAAATCGAATGTGCAGAGTAGGGTTACGAAGTTAGAATCCGTATGATCGGGAGTAACAACGACTTTCCCGTCTTCAATGATTGCGTTCGGCGGAGGCTTCCCGTCCCATGGTGGATAGTGAATCAAACGAAACGTACTACATGGTCTGTCAGCGAAAATCTCATCGTATGAATGTTCGTCTATCTCGAGGCCAATGGCTGCAAGACGTAAGATTTCCAGCGCAGCATTATGTAGAATCTCGTAGCAGCTAGTCATGAACTCTTTGAAGGGAACTGTACCATCCTCTTGCGGCCACACAGAAGCTTCGTAAAACCAATTCCCCCGTTCTATCGTTGGATCGTCCGGATTTACATCTTTTGCAAATTCAAACGCTTCTTTCCTGCTTGGTGCGTCCTTCTTCACGGGAAAGTATCCTCGATAAACATTTTTATTCTCCGTGTTCCATAAATGTCTAACTACTGTTCGTTTCTGTTGGTTAGATAAACCAAAGAACCATGTGCAGCATGTCATAAGCTTATCGCGATCAATACCTTTAATGCCATCGACGTAAAGAAAACCAACATTTTCGAGAGCATTTACAACCTCTTCAGCAACAGCCTTTCTATCCGTCTTAGCTTTATCAAGGTCAATGATTGGAAGTGCAAACTTGTCCTTAGTCGACATGGTTTTAGTATAGATCTGTAAAGAAAAGCCAAAACAAAATGCGTATCATTATTGTAAGCTGTTAATTCTTCAACAAGAAAACGTGTGGCTTAATTATAATACTGATCTTTGAACATTTGTATTATGGTATCACCTGTTACTATATTTCTTTTTATTTATAACATTCGGCTGAAAGCCAGGCTAATCCCAATAGTGCAAATGCATTAAATTCAAGGAACGTTTCAATGGTGTGAAAGACAGAATAATGGACAGAATTTTCAATTTTAGAGGCAGGAGGAAACCGAAGTGCTCGGAGAAAACCTACGAGGACGAGTATGGATCGACAACCAAATTCACGTACAACCTAGGTCCGTCCGGGAATCGAACCCGGGCTTGTGAAAGGCGAGGTTTGAAACGCTGCGCCAAACCGTCCCCCTTCATGAAAGACCTCTTTTTGGACGAATCAGGCAATGACATTTTATACTGTAGTTCTACATTTAAGCGTCTTATTCGGAAATTGTCCTTTAGCATGATTATATCATGTGCCTCATATAATTCCCCAGAGGATTTCGTATATATTTCTTGGTAATGTTGTAAAGCAAATTTAATAAGCTTTCAAATGCAGAAAAAATTATAGAAACCGGATGAAAAATAAAAAAAGATATGACCAATTTTGTAAGTACTCCTTAGCTTTTATATATTGCCATAACCCGTAATTGTGATAAGTAATCTCTTGCTTAACTGTGTAAATCCCATTGGAATGGAAGAAAAAGGGACGTACTTACAAAATTGACTATATCTTTTTTATTTTTCATCCGATTTCCATCATTTTTTCTGCATTTGAAAGCTTATTAAATTGACTTTACTACAGTAGCAAGAAATTTATGATGTGGTGCTTTTATCAAGGTCAAGATCAGTTTTAATCTGTGCACAATTTTTTGTTTTGATTCACGTGGTACAATGCAGTATCCTTGGATTTTACTCCTTTGGGTTATCAAATAACAATCGATTATAGCATCAAACTTTTGATAAATCCAAAACGACATGCAGAGATGCAAAATGATGAGTCAAATGTTCTTGTGAATCAGCACAGAGTTGTCGTCGTAGCCATGGTAGCCGGGGAGGAAGTATGTAACTTGTGAGAAAGCCTTAAAATCGGGATGTCACTTGATGGTTTGCTCAAGAACTAGGCTAATAGTGACGGGTAAACGGTGATGCTCAAAGAAGACTGGTGCATTATCGTAATTTCTGAAAGCGCCACAATTGCAAAATCAGGTGTCAAGTTCGTATAATAATGGTTTAAAATGCATCACATTTACCAGATATTGGACGCTTTTCAAGGTAGGTCTATAGAGAGGATGGACATTCTGAAGTCATTAAAGTTCCGTTTTAAACAGCATGATTAGCATCCACCGCAAAATTCAACATCGTCGTAAAGACAATGGTATCAAATGTATACCGTCTCTCGTATCTGATTGGTGAAGATTAGCCGTAAGTGCTATAATTTTATCTCCAGTATCTGATTTACTTCTATATTATTTCTCGTATATGATCGCAGGTTAAACGTTGTTGATGTTGCCTCTTATGGGGAGTCCTACCGACAGACTTAGACTCACATGACTTAAAATACGACTCAAAGGACTCCAAATACGTACGTGGACAGCTGCACATGACAAGACCAAGCAGAAAATCCCAGCGTCAATAATTTACTTCGTGACTCACCTTTACATGTCGTTGCTTTCCAGGGTACCTTTTCAATTCTTTGAATTTGATATGTATGTATACATTCGAGATTAATTGACACAATCTTGGACACAATAGGCATGATAGGCATGATAGGTATGTATACGTTCGAGATTAATTGACACATTTTTGGACACAATAGGCATGATAGGACAAAGTATTAAATGAGCTAAAATTAATCGGATTGATGAGGTCAAAGTCAATGTTTGTGACAAGTTTAAGAGCAGATATACATCGAGATATTAATGACGTTGATATACATTAGGAGAATATTGAATAGGATTTTCTCGAGGGAGGGAGATTACTAGCCTTGAAAATAGAGCACAATCTGTATTTTAAAGACTCAAATTTGGCCAAAATTCAGTTCACTTATAGTCCTTCCCATAACTCGCTTACCTATAACTCAACTCCTGTCCTAACTGTAACTCGTCGCTTTAGGACTCGCGTACGATAAGTTAAATGACAAAAGAAACCTGACTGATGGCAATGCTGTCAAACGTGCAGTGGGAAGAAGTTCTTAAAGGTAACAATGCCAATGAAGATTATGACACATTCCTGAATGTATTCCAAACAAAAAGTGTATAATGAAAAAGAACAAAAGAGCCCATGGATTACCAAATGTCTGCTAAAAAGTATTAATACGAAAAATAAACTCTACAAGGAATTTATAAATATAAATGAAACATGAAAAAAAACTTGGAAACTGATAAATATTATTATTGGTCGCAAAAGAAAAGGAAATCAAGAAACAACTTTTAAGAAAGGAACCAATCTCGTAACAAACCCTGTTGAAATTGCTAATGAATTTAATTATTTTTTTATCAATATTGGTCCGAATTTAGCAAATAAAGTTCATAAATGCGAAAAAAATTATTTTAAATATATGAATAACCCCTTTCGTGCAAATATTTTTATGAAACCAATCGTTGAAACAGAAGTATTAAGATAATTTCAAAATATGGAGTGAAATGAGGAGCAAAAACACATTCTAAATGTGAAAATTTGAAAATTATTTTACTAGGTCCATTCCAGCATCAGCATATTATAATTTCCGGAGCTCCTTTGACCTTATACACCATTACGCATCCATGTGGTTTGGGTATCAAAATTTTCTTTTTGACCTTAATTTGCCAAATATGGGTTTATTTATCCTTAGACCCGTTTAATGTTAACAAATGCACCTCGTCAGCTAATTGCAATCACCGGCGGTGATTGGTTTAGCCTTTAAACCCGTTTTTCTAAGAATAAACATAAATATGATTTTTTCAATCGGGTTTACCAGGGCAAAGCATTTTCGCACAACAAGAACGGAACGTCCTATACTTATGATTATGGTGCCATTTTAAAGCTGAGATCACAGGCTTTTCACCCATAACAAAAACCCTATTTTTTTAACCCTTAGGTAGGTAACTTTTGCTGTAACGCGTTACATATATACACGTGACATAATATTGTGCTCGAAGTAAGCAATTCAATATTGTCTTGACCGGAACTAAAACAAGATTTCTATTTTAAGCACTTAATTTGTTAGGTACTATTGACTTATTACAGGCAATTACATAATTGTACCTATATGCTAAATCTATTTATATATCTATACAAGACTGCTCGTCAAAAGTTCTTACCCATGATTACTAGATGCCTGCAGACGAATTGAATTATTTTTTTCTCATAATGTTTGGCACGCCTGTCAAATCTCATTGATTTGTAGTCAGAATGTAATCAAGTTTATGAGCATCACCAATTTGCAAAGATTTGTCATTTTTTCATAGAACTTACCTCTGGAATTCAATTCTTGCAAACTAATCAAATACACACAGAGAGCCACTATCATTACCAAATGAGAACAAGGCCAATGGTTTCTGATTACGGAGCGACTACAGTGTTATTGATTCCGCATCAAGGTGCAGTATAAATGTCTATCGGCAGAATTGCCGGCTTAGTGTAAAAGGCGAAAGCGAAAGCG
>JXSR01S002359.1:69461-83714 GCA_000969725.1 Ophiothrix spiculata
GGAAAGGGTTTCGATTTATTGATTTATAAGAGGACATTTAATGCTGGATTACTTTTTTGTTCTCGATTATCAAACGGTTCATTCGAACTTTTTCTAATTTGACTCTCTTATTTACGATGTTTGTTTCTCCAATTCATACAATTATTTACGATTCAAATCATAATTCACCCATTATTCATAGGCCCTGTGCTTCAGTTAAAACACTGTTAAGGTTGACCCGTTTTTCCCACTGATTTTTAAATGAAATTGATTTAACTATCTTTTATTTTAAGATACACACCCAATTTTAAGATATTGTTTAGAGCAACATTTATTGACGTATGGGTGTAAATCTGTTTTATTTTTTAATCTTTACTATGTTTATGTTGACCTACGTTTTCAATCTTATATAAGTCAATACGCTTGACAGGATCTTCGACAGATTTTACTTTTGTTTCATTTAGGTTTTAAATCTACATAAATAGCATTTGTATAAAAATAAAATTAATTTGTACAATTTCACACCAAGATTCCGTGTATGAAAAGTGTTTTTAGGCAGGTGGTAGTAGGATTATTGAACACACACAAGAAAAAAGAAAGAGAAAACAACAACAACAACAACAAAACTTCTCCTATGGAAAATCAGGTCTGAGGTAAAGTCACTTTAATGGTTTCTTAATGTACCACTTACCATAAAAAAAGAAAACAAAACATAAACTAAATACAAACATATAATGGACTAAATAAAACCTTTTCAAAATATGCAAAGAAAAGTAGGATTCAAGTATATTAACATTTTCTTTAAATTCAGAAAATGGAATATGTTTAAACAATAAGTATAAAGGTTAAACAGGAATTGTGTAATTCAAAATCAATTTAAGGATATTTTAGGAATCTATTGAATGACTTAAACAGTTATGAACATTCTTTTTCTGGAATGATTTGTGCTTTAGAATAAAATTGTTTAAAAGTAATCAATATAAATCGTTTATTTCAACCACAATTAATTGAAGATCATTTGGGCAGAATTTGAATTATTCAATTGCTTCAGGATGTGCATAAGAAATTTTTTCCACCAATATAATAATTAATTTCGTTCCATCATTGAAAATTCACATATTGCCCTCAAAATGATCACCCATGTATTCCTTTTCCCAGTATAATACTTTGGTACTTCTTCAATTATCTTATTGCAATCTAATTTGGGCCGATAGTACCAACACCAACCTTAATAAAATTCACATCAAACAAGAATATATGTTATATTATTCTGTACAGTTCAGTTCATAATTATCCCACCCGCATCTCAGTGTCTTATCGCCCACACAACTTTAAGTATGATTTGGCAAGAAATACAATTCGCAGACAAGGTCCTTTGCTTTGGAATAGTTTAAAAGTTGAGTTCAAGAACGCCAAATCAGTTAATGTTTTAAGAGGAAATATAAGTTATTTTTACTATCTACCTATGAGTAATTTTCATAAGCACTTGCATTATCTCATATGTGACCGTCCAGCCCGTATGAGCAGTAAATGCCAGACACTTCATTTTGCGCTACTGGTGAAAATAAATATCAAGGTCATAATTTGCCGAAATTGATTTTTTGACAGATTCACAATCCTAGTGCTTACTACAAAATACCAGCAAAGTTTCATTTCAAGAAAGTGATAGGAAATGTGAAATAAATTGGCATATTCTTAAGACGATCAACAGGAAATATAGGGATTACTAATCTTTGAACGCGTTTATCTCAATTATACGTTTTACTCCCTGACAACCTTTGACGGACCATAACTTGACTTCTGGAAAGTTCATTAAGGCGTCATTTTAATCCTTAAAGCATGGTCTTTGCAAATAATCAAAAAGGTAAAAATGACAAGAGCTGGCATTTACTGCTGTTTTGGGCTTGACGGTCACATATACTATTTTACTACTACCATTAACTATTACAATCTTCACCCATTGCTGTAATGTCCTGTCCGGTCTTCAGTCCACAACTCCATTCTCCTGTCTTGTCTTTTGTTTGTAGTTGTGACTTTCCATACTGTATAAAGCTAAGTTATATAGTTTTAGAGGTTTTCCCTCCAATGTAACTGCATTATTATTGTTCTTGTTGACTTATTGGAAAAATAAAAACTGAAACTGAATTAGCTAACCAAGCCGAAATTCCTGGCAAAATGCATTTCTCCCTTTGATTATAACATTTTAGCCTCATTTTGGGTGCTAATTTGAATTTTAAACATGTTAATGACATATTTACGGGATAAAGTCATTTCTAATCATACTTTCAAGCTGTGTAAATTCCCAATAACCTAGTTTTTAGCGAGAAAAAAAAAATGGCAGTCACTTTGAGCATCATTTTTGCCGCATGCTCACAACACTTACAGCTGGACATTATTCAGTAGGCCAAATATTAACTTCGGATTAACTCATGCGTGTCAAGTCACCGTCAGATTCTGTATCAGCCAATCACAAACAAGAATGATTAGTGTCTTCATATTGGGCAAACTAATTGACGCATATTTATGAACTGGAATTTAAAATAATTTATCATTTTTGTGCTAGTCCGCAATTGACAAGTTATGGCATGGAAGTCAGTAAAAAGAGACAAAAATTCGTGCCAAAGTTTTTAATTCCTTCGTACATGAAAATGCTTGCACCTAGCGATGTTTTGCCTCCAATGAGGACTGCTTATAGTCGACAAGTTTTGATTTATTCAACTTTATAAATTCTATGATTTTTCATTTCTTAAAGAGAAGCACACTAAAAAGTGAATAAAAACACATGTTATAGTATAGGAAACGCAGCTCTTTTACCTGATCAATATATCAATATTTGACGATGCGTTTCCGTGTTCTTTCTACTATCTCAAGCAATATGATTGAATAGGGACAAAAGGAGTCATTATGAACGTGGAGCACTCCAAAGTGCGACGAATAATATCTTGCTTTGTGGTGTTTGGAAGCTCTGTGTGCTGAACGGGAACATCTTTATTTTACATTAAGGGAAAATAAATAGTTCAAATAATGCATAACGTTTGTCATCCCATGTGATTAGGCAAAATAATTAAATCATTTTATATAACACTCAAATAAATCCTTGTAATTTGATTGGTAGTTATATATCACGTGTCATTAATTATTAGTTATATTCAATATTGAAAATAGTGTTATTCATCACTGAAAAGTGGTTATATTGTATTAGTGGTGGTAGGACGATCCCTTTTTCCACGCACGGTACCAACCTGGCACCACCGAAATCCCCGAAATCAAAAATTACTGCCTTCAATAAAAATGAACGAGGATGGTGATGATCACGTGTTTAATTTTGATTAGGAGATTTATTTGAAATATTTACCAAGTTTTACCATGGGGCTATAAATAGCCCCATGGTTTTACTAATTTGCAAAATATAAAGCCCGAAATCACAAGCTGAATCTTTTTCTTTTATAGACCCCATGTGTATGCAATCATTATCAAAAATAAATAAACCACTTCAAGTTGCACGTTGACGGTTGATGCTCATGATTATGAGTATGCAACTAGCCCACCGGCGCCGCAGTGTGTGCATGCTGATCATAATTATGGCATATTTGTTTTAGTAGTTGGGGAAAAAAACTATCGGTGTTTGTTTGCTTTTTAAATATAGATACTGATAAAAAGTCATAATATAAGAAAGTTTGAGAAGGGAAAAAAATGAAACCAAAATTTTATTCCAGAGCAGGCCTCGATCCATGGACCTTCCGCGTCCGAAGCGATCGCTCTATCCACATGACCACGGCATATATTTAATTCGCGACATGGTTTTTTTAATACTTAAACATTCGGCTAAAACGAGCCTATTTTCACGACACGAACGGTAGACAAACAGAGCGCATGTCTCGTATGACGTCACACTATCCGTAATTAAAAATCCGTTTATATTTCAAAAAATATCTTTTTAGTTTTCCGGGGTTGAAGTTCCAACCCCAACGGTTTTGGAATCTGCATATTTTTATACGCCAAGTAAGGGTATAAAATGAAATTTTAGAGCTTTAATTAAAATTCAAGTTTTTTGAATGGGAGTTTCAAAATCTGATGACGTCATGTCCTACCCCCCCTGTATTGTATAGTTGACTTGAACGTTGATATGTTACGCAGCGATGCGGCATGTAATTTGCAAACCGCGCGATAATAAACTGCGTTAAATCCGCATTGAATCGCGTACGCACAAAACGGGCGCAACTAATCATTTCAATTGCTTACCTTTTATAAATCAAATAGTTATCTCTTCGTCTAAACATCAAATTCATATACCATTAAATTGAAATAAATTGGAAACTGTCTGAATCATGACGGGCTGAATGAACTATTTGAACTAGTTTGTGATTAAATTGAATGGAATATTGCTAAACTCAATCGTTTGAATACGGGAATTCAATACCATTTGCGACGGACAGAAGTCTATTATTAGCTGAAACGAAATTTTGTTTGCAACTTGATTATTTTATAATTGACAAATTACAAGGATTTTTAAATTTTAAATGTGATATCGTGAAAAAAGAACATTTCAGCTATAACCTATCATGAAAATATTTGCACTATTACACTCATAAACATGCATTATTTGTATAATATACACTCTTACTCAAAATTCACAGCTTATTTTGTTGAATAAAATCTTACTCAACGTTGGGAAAACTTTGCTCAACGTTGAGTAAGATGTGCTCGACGTTAAGTAATATTGACTCAACCGAGTAAGATTTTAATCAATATTGAGTAAGATTTTACTCAACAATGAGCTTTGACCATTTTACTCAACAGAGAGCAAAATAATTAATTTTAAGAGTGTATCTGCGTGCAGGTTGCTTAAAATACCAGGTGTTCCTAAAATGGCTGAATGAAGGTAAACGATCGTTTGCAAAAATGATAGCAGTTGGAGCAATTTCAATTTGCAAAAATTAGTATACGTCCATCTTCTAGACGCCTATTTAATTTCAATACTAAAGCATTTTTGATCTATCAACTAAGATAGATACGTATGTCAGAAACGCCTTTATTTAAAAATTATTAATTCCCATTTTTTCCACTCATCAAGTAAGATTAGACATTTTTTTTTAAACCTAAATCTGGTACAAATCATAGATGAACCCTTTACTAATGTAGTATAAAGTATTATGCAAATTGGGATACCTATATACATGTACATTCCATGCATTTCATAATAAGTTGTTTTCACTTTTCACTGTCAATCAAACTCTGGGCGAAAGATGAAGTATACTGAAATAAGTGTATTTTTTTTCCAGGCTAACTTTGATTTTTAACTGCAAACTTGTTTAAATTTGTGAAATTTTTTTTTTTATGTTTATAAAATATGTTATTAATATAAGACCTTGAATTTTTAAAATATGACGAAAATTCGTGGAAAAATGGGAAGAGTTTGGAGATTAAAATTAAAGGAATTTTTATTTGAATAATCTATGGGTTAATTTATGCATGAGTAAAATATCCTTCACAAATAATTTTCCATCTTATATTTTTGGTATTAAACGTATAAAGCTTATGTATTTAAGTTTGAAACTCTTTAAAGCGTAAATGGTATAAATTCATTCTCCAATCGCATCAACATCATCACCTAAGTCTGTATTATTAAAACAGACTATCAAATACTTTTTGTAGTCTGTATTATTAAAACACTTTTTATAAATTCAGCTTGTGTGGTTAAATATATTAAACGCTAAGTAGATATGCATTCATCTATAACTGTAACATAAATACAATTACATTAATTTGCATGAACTTGATGGAAAATATGAAGGTAAAGGTTATATACAACATCAAGTTTTAACATTTTCATAGAATGATTTTTGAAAACCTCACCTGATTTCCTCACTAACTTAATATGAAACATTAGGAAATAAGTTTTTCAAAACGTCAGAGAATGATTCTTGAAAACCTCACCTAATTTCCTCATTTACAGAGTGAGGGCGTCCCAGTGAGGAATGAAAGCCTCACAAAAATTATTCCCTATATCGAGCAGTAGTTGGTTGGAGCATTTTCAATTTGCCAAATATTATTATACGTCTATCTTCTAGACATCTATTTAATTTCAATACTAAAGCATGTTTTGATCTATCAATTTAGATAGATATGTATGTCAGAAACGCTTTTATTTAAAAATTATTAATTCCCATTTTTTTTCACTCATCAAGTAAGATTAGAAATTTTCTTCCTAAATCTCGTACAAATCATAGATGAACCCTCTACTAATAAGTATTATGCAAATTAGGGATACCTATATATATTCCATACATTTCATAATGAATTGTTTTCATTGAACTTGTCAATGAAACTCTGGGCGAAAGATGAAGTATACTGAAATAAGTGTATTATTATTTTAAGGTTAACTTTGATTTTTAACTGCAAACGGGTTGTGAACAAAATGTTTATAAAATATGTTAATATTTATTTCTTAAAGAGGCATTGAACAAATATTTGAAAATTTGTTTGTAGATGATTTACACATCCTATGTTTCAAAATAACAATCAATTACTCGTACCAGATACCGGAAAATGTTTGATCAAAACCTTCAAAATTTGAATTGTATTTTATTTGTTGATTTTGGGCATGAGACTATACAATGAGAAAGAGCCAAAGATGTGTTTGTTAAAGATTCCTTTTACATCATAAATTGCAAAAAAATCAAGAGAAATTTGGAATTTTCATCAGACTCCTGAAAAGGCCAATTCTAGCTAGAAATGTAACTATAGAGGGCAGTATTTATCGTTGTCGACAACGATAATTAAAAATAAGAGAATGTCTAAATATTTTGATTTATATACGGTTTGAATTTGACAATGAAACTTTGCATGCTGTTATTATTACCACTTATACTTCAAATGAAGCAAAGATCTCAAAATGTTTGGGGAAAAGTTTGGGGTCGATGCTGAACTTGTCCAATACGCCTATAAGACCTTGAATTTTTAAAATATGACGAAAATCAGTGGAAAAATGGGAAGAGTTTGGAAAGTAAAATTACACCGAATAGTCATCGTTTTGATGAAGTTTGAAAAACAATTAATATAGGTATTTATCTTTGTTGATAACTCAAAAAATAAAAAACACTATGATATTAAAATTTTTCCAAGTCCTATAGTTTTTGCGAACGATTGTTTTCCTATAGTTTTTGGTACACTTGATATATACGACCTATTCCTTATTATGAAAAATAAAACTTGACAATGTCATTCGATAGCATGGCACCAATATCATTTTTTTTTCAGATGACAAGAAAGTTTACAAATAATGAAAAAAGATAGATGACCAATCATATGATTTCAGTGTTATATACCATATTTGAAAAAACAAAAATCGTTCAACAAAAACAAATACAATTTAATAAACAAAACATCATTAAAACCTTTTAAAATGCAAAATTTGCAACAAATAGAGCAAATTTGGGCGGGGATTTTTTTTCACAAAGAACTCGGAAAATTTGTGTAGTTTTTGCAAAAAAGTTGATATTTTTGTATAAAGTTACCTCGAAATGTTGATAAAATTTGTATTTGGATAGGTTCCTTGCTCTTGAAAACTGGTAATTTTATGGATGGGTTTTCATATTTCCTAGTGGCACTAAAATTACTAAATTACAAGAGATCATTAGATGTTGTTTATTTACTAATGGACTCAACTTAGTACAAAATAAAATTACAAGCCATGTCGACCGGGTAACTTTCAATTTTTACCCGCCATTGGGTGGGTATTAATGTCGAGTCCTGTTTGTTTGTTTGTTTATTCACTTTACTTATAACATGTTAAAAAGAAATTGTATCAATAGAATTATAAATGTGATGGCTCACACCGAAAGGGGGACTTTGAAGATGATATCAAATTTGATTCTTTCATTCAATCTGTTGTAGCATTTTGTATGCTTTAAAATGACACCTTATTTGTTAAAATTTATCAAGTCAATCAAATTTTACAACAGAAAATCTGCTTGAAATTCGTATCATTTTCTTCATTTTTTGCTGCCTATTTTCTCTTGAAAAGTTTTCTGTCGCAAAGTCCCCCTTTTCGGGACAAGTCATCACAAATTATAAGCCATGTCGACCGGGAAACTTTCAATTTTTACCCGCCCGAGACAAAAGTTACCCACCATTGCGTGGGTGTTAATGGCCAGTCCTGTTTGTTTGTTCGTTTGTTTTTTATTCACTTTAATTATAACATATTAAAAAGAAATTGTATCAATAGAATTATAAATAATGTTGCTAATGTTTTAGCATACTGATGTTTCTGATTTTTCAGTTTTTCAAAGTTAACTTTCTTTTCTTTTATAAACTTATTTGAATTACTCTCACGTAGTTGCGTTAATCACAGATTTCTTCCATGTTTTTCACACCCGTGAGTCATTACGTTACATTACATCTAATGTCTCTAATGAATGACTTGTATATTGAAGTTACGTTGTGGTATTTTTTATCTTAAAACATTTCTGAAGGTTTGTTTATAATGCTCACGAATTTAAGTAACGAGTTAGCCTTCAATTAAATCATTAAGCTTATCATATGACACATTACTTCCACACGGTTAGCACAAACCAGCAGATCATTGCCCCTGTCTTCTCACTGTTGTCTCATACTTTAGTCAATACATCTTTCCAAATCAATTACGATGTACGTAAAAAAATGCCAGTGCTGCGTTTATACCTTAAGTGAGTTGACTATGAGCTAGCTATCTTCAAGAAATTACGTTTAAACCACGGGGGTGTATATCACTTAGTCAGCATCTGAGCAAAATTGTCAACTAGATTCATCCGTGTCAAATGTTTTGTCTCACACTTCAGCAATATTTACCACAAAATTTCAAGCTTCGAGCGCTGCAAAGTAAGAATTGTACTCATAATGTCATCGCCAATTGACAGGAGAAAATCATTCTAAGTCGTGCAAAATACTTTGATTCAGCATCTATTGTCGTGAGACAAAAAATCATCCTTAAGGTAAACGGAGAGAGAGAGGAACGGTGCTTCCGCTGGATGTTAATGCACGACAACAGCTGTGTAGCTAATGGTGTGACATGAAACAGACAACGTGCAATTTTACATAAAGGAGTTTAAAATTCAGCATTTTGCGCCTGCAAAGGTCAGCTCTACGCATTTTAGCATCTCGGATATCCGGAACAGGGCAAAAGATGTAAGTGTACTCTTTATTAATATACGGCATGCTAATTGATTGCTATTGTAATTGTAAAATTTAATTTTCTAACCCTTTTATTTCATAATTATTAGATACATTTAATCGAACATTAAATCGTGATTAGTTGTATTTAGTTGTTTTATCCAGTGTCGTTTTCAAGATGTATTTTACAAGTAAGAGCTCTTTAATGACTTCATAAATGTTGATTATTTATTAATTTCGTACTGTGATAATAAAATGAGTTGGCACTTCGCCCTCAACGGTCAAGCACGTATTGAAAGAAAACACTGGCATCCATTCCAGTGATTCGATTTATGAATGACTGAACGTTTCAAGTAGCTTGTTTGCTGTGATATGTAGTAAGTAACAAAGTACCTTTTCACTGATCAATATGTTTAAGCGTTTTAACAAATATGGAAAGAAATACTGTATTCCCTCGTGAACAGGCCGGTGTTCAAGAACCTGGATTTAAAATGCTGATACCTAGAAATAAGGTCTGCTTAAATAAATGAACAGCGTTTTTAAAGGTATTGCTTATGGAGATGAACATCTGATAATTTTCTCTGCTCATATATAATACCCGGATATCATGTAACAAATATTTTATTTTGAAATTATTTGAGAATGGGAACATAACTTTAGTTGCTCTGCCCCCGCACTGCACGGGTTATATTTGTTCCCGAGTAACTACCCGCGTGCCGAATGGGTGACCCTATTATGTTAGACCAAATAAGAGTGAAACAATATTCTATCTGAGACCATAATTGTGATCACTCACACCGAAAAGGGGGACTTTGCAACAGAACACTTTTCAAGATACAGGTGAAAATAGGTAGCAAAAATTACAGAAAATAATAAAAATTTCCAGAAGATTTTCTATTGTAAAATATGATCACCTTGATCAATTTCAACAAGCAAGGTGTCATTTTAAAGCTAAGAAAATGTTGCAACAGATGAAATGAAAAAAATCAAAATTGATAACATCTTCAAAGTCCCCCCTTTCGGGGTGAGCCACCACAATTAAAACTTCCATATCTGATCAGATTTGATGCCTATCCGAGTCCACACCTGTTCAAATGAATACCCTATGGTTCAAACGCCAGTAAACCTTATCTTTTTTCAAGATCATTGCGTACCTAGCAGCTTTAGTTTAAAATAACATTAAAATTAAAAATCATAGAGCCACCCTACCGTCTACTTTCATCCTAAAAGTTGTTGACTTTTTTTTCAAGCTGAAATGAGGCAAAACGGTGATCTAAATGGAAAAGCAATGCTTCCTAGTGTTTGTGCATTATTTATTTATTTATTTATTTATTTATTTTTTTGTTGTTAATTGTTCTTTCTTTATTTTTTATTTATTGATTTATTTATTGATCTATTTATTTATTTATTGATTGATTTATTTATCTAATTATTGATTTATTTATTTATGTGTTTGTGAGTTAGTTAGTTAGTTAGTTAGTTTGTTAGTTAGTTAGTCAGTCAGTCAGTCAGTCAGTCAGTCAGTCAGTCAGTCAGTCAGTCAGTCAGTCAGTCAGTCAGTCAGTCAGTCAGTCAGTCAGTCAGTCAGTCAGTCAGTCAGTTAGTCAGTTAGTTAGTTAGTTAGTTAGTTAGTTATCTTTTAGCAAAACCAGAAAACTTGTAGATATGATTGACTGTCGACTATAGTAATGGCCAATCACTTTATGCATCAAAGACGTAGAAAATCTTCTCTAAATAAGAAATAGTTAAAAACTTTTAAATGAGTTTAGGGTTTAAGTAATTCAGTTTATTTGAGTTGTCTAGATGCATTATGTATTTAATCGATAATGATAGATATTTACTTCATTTGGGTGTTTTGTATAAATGTATGAATATCCCAAATAAAGTGCACTCAAGCTGTCCATACCTCCGGTGTTGAATATTTCGAAGGAATTAATTAAAATTAAGATGTCTGAGCTGTCAAAAAAATCCAGGTTGGGGATTGTAATACATATATGAGATGAATTAATTGCGTCTTGACCGACCTTCTCCGCAATTATCAGTTAAAAAGTAAAGTTATACAGTAATTTGATTTATCTGTAGTTGCATACGAGGGGTGGTCAATAAGTTCCTGGTGTATGGGGTAGTAGGAAATAAGCTATGGAGTGTTTTCACCACTTTATTTTTATGTTTAGACAGTTTCATGTAAGAATCTGGTCCCGGTTATATTTTACAGAAACATAAAACTTGCCTTTTAGAGGCTTCTCATTCTACATGTACAGTCAAGAATTAAGCATCAAAAAGTGATAAAATTAAAAAAAAAACATTTAATTTATTATATCATGAACTAACACATCCATCTCCTCTCGGATAGACAATTATTCTTTACGTTGTTTTTCATTCTCTTGGTTGAGTTCAGTGCCTACGAGGACACATTTAGGATTATTGCATGCCAGTTGAGTTTTTAAATGTCTTCTGTTTTAAAAACGACATCCAGAAGTCTCTAAATAGCAAGATTCAAATTGCTGTAAAACATGAAAATAAATACTAAAGCAGATTTTTACTCGAAACTTTTCATTTATATGCATCAATCAAGTGAAACTACATTATGTATAAATTAAAACTACATAGCTTATTGAACACCCTCGTATAAACACTACAGAAACTGTCACCAGATCGGGCGCATTACCGTTTCTAATATATATAAATCCATTTAAAGTTGATTATTGCGTTCATTAGACAAACGTCTTTGTAAGCATGTAGTAAGTATTTTCCTTCCTTTGTTTACCATTCACAAACTTCAAATCTGTGAAACCATTTCATTATAATAATTCAAGAAAATCATTTTTGAGATGGAAAATATTGCTTTCAAAGATTTTTCTTTACAATTTAATTGTGTAAACATTAACAATTTGCATCTAAAAACAAAATCCTCCATATCTTGTTGAGATTGGATACTCATAAAGGAGAATTTTGTGTATATCTACCTATGTTCCAGGGTCTTTGATAGAAAATATGCCAATAATAATTGTCCTTTGCGTTTGTATCTGACCGTATACAATTTTTTACATGGTTTCCTAGAGATTTAAAAGACTTACGAAAATGGTTATTTTTAGGGTGACAACAGTAACATATTGACCAAAAAAATATTTTACTCATTTACTTCAAAGTCAACACGATGAGCAAAAATGTAATCCTGACTGCGCTTGCAAATTATTCTGCCTGCAAAAATATGTCACAGCATGAATTCCAATAAACAATGATACATCTACAAATTGCAAGTAATATGCTCATTCATTCTGTGTATTTCATGTTGTTAATGCTATCTGTCAGACTTTAAAAGTGCCCATACATTTACGGAACATCATTCATCCACCCAACTCACACATCCCTACACCCCCCCCCCCATCCCAACACCCCATCTCAAATACATCTATTTTAGAACCCAAATATTTAGTGTCATTTGGAGTTTGAAACATATGAATTACCTTTTTTAAGTACAATGTATTTGTTACAGATCTGTAAACACTTTTCCTATGATAAATTCATATTCCAAATGTTTTGTCAGTTGTTTTTGGTCATTTTGATGAAAATTTTATAGTTTTGCGGCGCTTTCACATGTCATGTTTATAACTATTGTAGATTGGATACAACTTACTGAAAATCATATATGAAGACAAAAAAAATACTGAAAACCATTTTCCCTAACTGTTACTGTCAACAGTCAGTTAAATTATAATCTTAGTTTAATTTTTAAGAAAGTATGTAAACGAACATAAGCTTAAGGGCGAAGTATCACCGCGAGAGATTGACATTGAGTTGCCTTATTGGAAGACAGTATATCTATTGTTAGCATGATTTAAAATGAATTTATGTATATATAAAGCAATTCCAATTTTCTTCCGTTTTTGTTTACAATTGTATGTTATTATTTTCTTTTTTCTAATCAAAGAATATTGGTTGTAATGTGTATGCTTCAGTTAATCTCTGTAGACACTTAGTTCCTTAGTACTAACAGATTCCTTTTGGTTGGAAAAGAAATACAAAAATTCGAGATGTGGTGAAAACAGAGTAATTGTTAAAAAACATGCCATTTGTATATGCAACCTTGGTACAAAGACAATGTTAAATGTCATTAATATTGCTATATTAGTGCTCATAGACCTGTAAAAGCTAAAATGTGACCCGCTATATTGAAAGGTACCTTAAGGTCGGCATAGTACATGTATATTACGAGATACAGGATATTGAAGCTTGGCATAATCAAAAATCATATTAAAATCTAATTTCTAGTATTATCATAAACGCTACATTTGAAGCGTATTCTATCATATTAATCAAGTTCCAAGAACCAAAATATAAGAAAAATGTTTTAAAAACCGATATAAAAATCCCCTCTCCATTCCATAGTACTCAGTACAATAACTTATACTCGATTTTCTCAGAACTATAGTTTTCCGAATCGGCCTGATGCCTTTTACCAATTTGGACGTAACTTTCCAACCGAACATCCAATAACCACAAGCAAGTTGTCGTTTTAAAACATTTAAACTTTCAGATGAAACAAAAAAAAACCAATTTTGATTTTGATTCCCTTAAGGTACCTTTCGATATGGAGGGTCACAAATGCTCTTTGTGTAAGACATAGTCAAAAACGCCTAAACTGACTGCATTTAAAATTTATGAAAATTAATCAGATTTCCCCAACTTATATTTTAGCAGATTGTAAGTTACTATGAACACCTCAAAATAATGAATTATGAGTAAACTTTTGATGCAATTTTTCAAAACTGAATGTCTTTCTTGCACAAATATTGCTATTTAGATACTTGGACGGGTTTTTTTGCCACTCAAAAACCAAATATAGCATACAGAAAAACACTTACAAACGTATTTTAAGTATTTCAAAAACTGTATATTCACATAATGTCCTACTTGATTTCCGCCGCTGTCTGTATGTCAGTTGTAACAATTTGTTTTAGTGTTCAACAATTGGTTCAAGTACTTCTTATTCAATCCATTCGTATGTCTAATTATTTATTTATTTATCTATTTATTTATTTGTTTCGTCTTTAATCAAAATATTTAAAAAAAAACAGATATATAAATTAAAGATATAGCAATAGACCAATTTTGTCTGTCCCA
>JXSR01S002359.1:107761-131378 GCA_000969725.1 Ophiothrix spiculata
AAGATTTTCAGCCAACAAATTACAAGTAATATTTCATTATTGTTAAGATTTCATTATTTGAAATTAATTACATACACAAGGTATATATTCAAATATCGTAGTTAGCATTAAAATTTAGCAAGAATAACATTCATTTAGTGTCTGTTTCACCTTATTTTGGGAAAGTGTTTTGGAGCTCGTGTTATCTACTGGAATTGTGCAGGACTCCAAATCATCAAGTCGCGAGTTCGAGCCCCGATACGGCCAATTGGACATGTCCTTGGCCAAAACGTTTAATCGCGATTGCCTCGTCGATAGCAGCGTATTGGGGAACTGTTAGGGGAATATTGCGATATTTCCATCTAATTGAGGTGACATTATGTTGATGATTTCCTAATAACAGCATAATAATAATGGCGAGCACTATGATACTACGGTGAATAGCGCATATAAATACTTGATGGTTCTACACTACTAAATGCCTTTCCTATTCTTTTATATATATTATAAAATGGTCACTTTTGAGGCTGTTTTTTCTCATATTAAGAATTCTTAGATGAATAAACGCGCATTATTGGGTAAAGAAACGACATATATTCTACAAATAGTCAAAATTTCAGCATAGTATTTACCTGGAAAGTTTTCTCTTTTAGAAACACTGAACGTAGTAATTACCGCCCTGCTTTCCCAAGTATGACTTGGCAAAAATTGGGATCGGACCAATATTCGGCGAATTACTATGGCGGAGTAATTTCTGACTATTTTCCAAATCAAATGTCAAGAAAGAACACACTCAAATCTAACGTTGTAATATTTATATTTTATTACACATCATAGCCCAATGTTAGGCTTTTTAGAGTTGCAAATAGTTCCCATTTCCCAAGTCATGGGACTTGGTTCCCGGTAGTTATTTAGTAGTGTAAAACCTGATATTATTATTAATATATATTATTATCACCTTATCGTGTAACATTTCAAAAATTAAATTCATAGGTCCTTTAAACACTTGATTTTATCAATATTGTCGCCAAGAGTGTACATTTGGTAAGAAATGAACAGTATTTCACTCGAATGGTGACTAAACAGCCATGTCACAATTAGTGTTTATATAATCATGTCCTGTTCTTTTATTTCATTTAAAGGTATGCAAATGTTGCCAAGAAAGGCGTCCAATGCGACAAAGAGACGTGTTTCTAACTGAATGTCGGAACCAAGATGGTACTCTACTAAACGTAAGCCCTGTAGCAGTAACCATTACAGAACCAGCGGCATGCCGATGCGAATTATGTACTCTTTGAAGAACATTTGTGACCATCCAGCTCAAACAGCCGTAAAGTCATTCTCCTGTTCAACTTATCGGCCACGTCCATGTTAAAGGAATTGAAAAGACACCTTGGTGAACTTTACCTGACATAAACAAGTCAAATTATGGTCCGTCAACGTTTGTCATGGAGTAAGATATGAATTTGGATAGACGCATTAAAAAAAAACTATTAAAACGTCCTTCTAAGATGTAGATTTTTCAATACTTCAGTTATTTTTTTTTATTTTTTTTTTGAAATAAAACGTTGCAGGTATTTTTAAAGAATGCATAAATATTTTGATTTCGATTTCAACAAATTACGACCTTTAATGCATGAAATGTATTTTCACCTGTAGCGCAAAATGAAGTTTGCCGACTGTACAGCTACTTGAAGCTGGAATGGCACATTTTGCCTATACGGTAAAGCTGCAAAAATCTTATGAGAAGGATTTTACACTGTAAATGAGGTGTTTAGAAAGTATGGACAAACTGGTGTTTGGGTAGCTAAACATGTTTACAACCTAAGCATGTCCGACTCTTCCTCGGATTTCAAATAACATTTGTTCATTGAAAACAGTGTATTCAATATCATTCTGCTGAAGAGTCTAATATTCAGATTGTGATTAGATATTAAACATGTTTAGAAAGTATGGACAAACTAGTGTTTTGATTAGTGTATGACACCTATAAGCATGTTTTTCAAAATAGGATCATGTATACATAATGATGTAACTTTCAATATATAATGTATGATTTTGACAATTTTATCAAATTAACTTAATTTTTTCTAAAACATATTTCTACTGAAAAGTGTCAAATTAAGTGTACAAGTAAATGTTTAAATTCAAAACACCAAATGTATAGTGTATCTTGATGGCATCGGAGTTTTTGACTCCCAGATGTCTTTTTGGGCAAGATCAACGATTAACTTTAATATTTTCAAGAACATACCTTTTTTGTTTTTGAAACCAGAATTTGTTTCCTTTAATATTTGTATATTATGTTTGGCTTATATAATGCATGGCTAATATAGTAGTTTTTACTTGGACTAAACAATGACAATATCGTTAACCCTATAGTCCTCCAGAATTATTTTTGTAACACTAATTCTGACGGGGGGTTGTTTCAACAATTTCCATGGATTTTCTATCCGGAGCATACCCTTATATTTGATATCAGTAATATCTCCATATTCCATTGATACAACAATAAGTACCACTGAACTTCATTTGACGTCGCATTGACGTCATAAAGTGAGCATGCCCTCATAAATTGGAGCTAATTGAAAAAAAAACATGCAAATTAGCCAAAATCGATTTTCGGTAAACAAAATCGCCAGAACATGGTATTTTGTATGATAAGTAAAGATATCATGATAATTATTAACTACATAGCAAGTTTGCAGCATATATCTTGTCAAATATTTATGAAATGGATAAAATACTCTCTTAATTTACCCCCATATGTCAAAACATGCAAATTAGGGTTAAAACAATAACATTTAAGGATTCAGCCCAGTTTATTCGGCAAAAACGGCTGTTAAAAAAACATTCGGGGGACGAAGGTTAAAGATGTTTATTTCGATTACTTTTTTACACTTCTTATAAAATTAAATATGTTGATACTACAAGATAGCTTATATTATTATCATAACTCCCGTAAGTTATCACACCTATATAATATGTAACCTGCTCCCACAAAACCCGGACAAAGTCGGTAAAAATCATTTTATGATTTGATTTGTCCATATTGAAAATGCTAACATTGTAAGCTTTAAAATGATACATAACTTTGTGACATTGCTCAATGTTTTCTCCATGAAAAATCAGTATTTATCAGGAAAACTTACGTGTTTTCTATTAATTTTTGGCAAGTGTATTGGGCTGTAACTTCATAAGTGTTCTGGCAACTTTATCTGGGTTTTGTGGGAGCAGGTAACATTATGTTTCGTTGAAGGTATGATCAAATAGTGGTAAATTACTGGAGGATTTAGTTTATCCAAATATATATCCTATAGGAACCACACCACTAAATAAATTGAGTGTAGAAGATTCCACCAGATCCAGGAAGGCCAACTCACCTTTTTTAATTTAGAGTTTAAAAGGTGTTAAGGTGGTATCCCCCATTATGTGCACAAAATGATTAGATAATATTGAGCTTGTGAATACAAATTTTCATTTGCTTCAAATTTGAATCAAATCGGACATTCCTAAGTGAAGTTATGAATTATTTGTGACCGAGGATGTTCAAATTTCTTGTGTATTTCCTTTATTTTTCATTCTTTTGTATTTTATTGTTTTTGTCGTTTTCGAAGATTCACGTTTTGCGTGACATACCAGCAGTTGAAACATGATTTCTTCAAAAGTATTTGAGGTATAGACTTCAAATTTGGACTGAGTCTTGCTGAGGTGTAAGGCTTGAAACTAAACCTCAAATAATATAACTTGAACCTTGGGAACATACCTGTTACTATGGTAACATAACATGATAATTGACCTTTGACATCTGAGGTGACCCCCAATTATCAGAGGAACTTTATTTTTATTGGTTTAAAATGAAGTCCTGCATCTACAATGCATTATACATTTTGTTTCATTCCAATTGATCTTATAGTTTTTGAGTTATCATGTTCCAATCGTCTGTACTTTCAAATTTTACAAAATCCAATATGGCTGCCATCACCATAGCAACGGGTCAAATGATCAACATTTTGGATGTGCGATTATAAAGAAACATGTTCAGGGTGTATATTCCACTTGGTAATGACAAACTACATGTAAAAACATTTGTTAAATCATCAGTTACATTATGACCCTCTATAACTGGGGGATACCACTGCACCGTAAAGGAGCGAAGTCCGATTTGTCACATTTAAATTTTCAGCGTTATATGAAATATTATATACATGTATATCCAAAACAGAACATAACTCAGCCGTAAAAATTTCACTTGGGTTAAGAGAAAAATATTAGCAATATTTTGGTGTCAAAATCTCATAACTTTTGAAAAAAGGAAGCAATTTGATTTAATTATAATTGGGGATCTTCTATGTAGGCATTCAGTTGAAAATAATGTTGTTTCCACCTATTCGATTTGTTGAAATATTGAGGATTATCATGATTTTTCATACAAGCAATTTTGTCTTTTAAGTTAATGCCTGTCAGAAGCAAGCTGCCTCATGCTCAAATAATGCAAATTTTAAACAAATAATTAGTCTATTACTCGAAAACTACTGAAGTAAAACACTGTTAAAATAAGACCCAGGTACTTCAGATAGTTGACATCAAACGTCTTATACCTGAATGTGAAACTGAAATGGTTTGCATTGCAGAATAAATAGCACAACAATTTTTCTTCACTGATCATTTGTTCAAGATGTTGTTTGATTCTTTATCTTTACGCAGCTACTTTAGTAGGAATCCGTTAGAAATGGCATTTTCATGAAAGTAATAGATTGTACTTAAATCCAATTGCTGTCTAAATAATTTTATTCCATATCTTTATGCTGTACTTACTGCAGTTTTAAAACTAAATATACTGTGTAACAGATAATAATGATAAGTTAATATGCAATTTTGTAAAGTCATGTAAATGTGTAAAAATGAATGATGTAGAATAAAGTGCCGTCGAAATTGTGTAAATATATTAAATATGTAGTTTATTAGATAAAGGTGTCACTAGAGTTTTTACAGAAGTGAGATCATCCCACTCATTTTAATTCTATGATATATATTATTGAAACATTATTTCAAATACCAGGTGTCCCAAAAAATGTTTACATGTAAAAAAATAACAGTGTGCTAAAACCATAGTAGCTAGAGAATTAAAACTTTGTACAGATTATATTACAACCTTCTTCTAGATACTCGAGAAATTTTAAGATCATAGCGTTATTAGTTTTTGAGTTATTAATAAAAGTAGATACCTCTGTCATTTGTTCAAAATTCAAGAAAATAATAAGCATCACGTTTTGTGATATTTTAATGTGCATTTTTTCTAAAATTATCATGATCAGACTTGACATTGAACCAAATTTGATACATTTTAATGAATAATAATTGAACTCTCTTTCAGTATATCCATTTTGCAAATTAGGGATACCAGCATTCCATGCATTCCAGAATGAATTGTTTATATTGAACCTGTCAATCAAGTTGTGATGCGAAAATTGATGAATGCACATAAAGCACAATCCAGATATGCAATGATCGTAGTGTGTGGTGGTTGGATGTGGTGAATAAGGGCGTACGCGTATCATAGGTGTGCCTGGCTACAGAGCGTATAGCTCTGTAACGTGGTGGCACGTATGTTCAATGGTATTAAAAAGGCTTAATATTCCCCCCCCCCCCTCCAAAAAAAACAAAAAAACATAATAATAATAATAATAATAATACATGATCCCCAATCCCATCTAATTTAGCATTGTCCAGGTAACTGCTTGGCTGGCTCATAAGAAGTAGCCGGAAATCATTAATATTGTCATTATTAATTCAAAATTCCTGGAACTGCGCTTTTAGAAAATCGACCTCGAAGCTTATCAAATTACTGCGGGCTACCTGACCTTCTGAAGGTTAGTGAAGTGATACTTCCCGTGTGTAGATCCTACCCACAATACACAATTGTTGCTTTGTGCATAAACCTATCCTATATCTAATTCATGTAATTGGAAGGTCAACGGAACCATTTAGTGTTGACTTAACGTATTGCAATATGGGATGGTTGGAAATAACAATTATACCAGCAGTGACACGTATCCCATATTCCACCCTTTGTGATGCGGTGAATATCTGTATCTTAATATAGGCCAGTCTATTGTATTGTCGGTAAAACGAACTATTATAGTGTTGCAATATGGGAAGCCCGGATGTTACGTCATGATTTCATAATTGTTCCACAAAATGTACCATTAATTCCATATTAAACTTCTGGTTGACAAACCAACGACTGAAATTTGTACTTATATTAATCATCTACCTATATGCGTGGTCATAATCAGTTGGTGATCTCTCTTGACCGAGATATTTCGATTTATTTTCATCCTGGTAGAAACATATTACTATGCCAAATTGTGAAGGAGACCCGTGTTATTGTTTCGCCTGTGCTTCGCACACATTGACCTACGGTTGGGTGGTGGCGTCAAGTTTTCATGGGTAACATTAAGTCTTTAACTGTTTAAACATGATAATCTTAAACTTACAGGATATGTTTACATTATAATTTTCTTTAATTAGTAGTAATTGGTAATTAAAAGTCCGATCGACATTTAGAAATATCAGAAATAGCCAAATTTTGAATTGATGGCCATTTTTGCCCAAAATTAGATTTCAACATAATTTTTAGCCCTGTAGAAATTTATGACGTCAAAATTACGTAACAACTTTTCGAATGTTCATGATTTTAGTAACATTGGAAAGAGAAAACCCTACCCTATAATATGGTATACAACAACTTAAGTTTGGGTCTGTCAATTTCAAGTTCACATGGGATTGAACGAGGGTTAAAATTACATCAAACGAACATGCTTCCGATTTTGTTTAATTTTGAAAAAATACGTTTCTGACATAGGTTTGTTGATTACCCAAAATATAATGATGGTGCAATAATAGAATTTTGCAAAAATCTAGCGGAGGGATGTATCATAAATCATGCTAAGTTTGAATTCTCCAACTGCTATACTTTTTGCAAACGGTCATTTTTCTACATGTAACCATTTTTTGGGACACCTGGTATTTCCACATGCAGATATTCAATTCTATATCTTAACCAAATACAAATCTATGAAAAAACCTCTTAACTGCAGTGCACAGGTACCACATCGGTAAAAAAATATTGTGAAGCATCGTATGTAATGTTGAGAATGCCTGTTAGCAGGCAAAACGTGACCCTTGTTGCCTAAAATTAATTTCAGAATATGTACACAATAGTATTTTCTCAAAATTGTAAAGTTAATCCTGCTAATTGGACTGTTATTAAATCATTCATTTAATCATTCATGAAATCATGATGAAAATAACACAGGGTTTTGTCGTGACTTGCGTTATTTTTCAAATGTGCATGGGCGCACTCAAAATGACGCATGACTTTGATGCGCCGTATATCAAAAACTTTGCCTTGACCATTATTTTTGTTCATTTTGTAGAAGAAATATCATTATCTCTCAATCGAGGCTAAGCATAAGGTAACCAGTCGCTTTTAAGTTGAGAAAAAGGGTCACTTTGCATGTAATGTCAATTGGGACATATTTACCGGTGTGTATCCTACAAGATCTGATTACAGCGTACTTACATCGTGTGATCACCGTGCGTCCTGATTTTGTCACGTCTTCGCCACGTTTTTTAAAAGTTGTAAACTTAGCGTCTTGAAAATACGTTCGAACAAAACAAGTCCGAACGATAAGTTGAACACCGCATACATGTATTACATAGCATAAAAAGAAATAAAACATTTAATATTCAACATTTTCAACACATTCAACATATATAAATGGAAAATGGCTTTAACGGTAATACATCAGTCACTGATATATTAAAATGATACACAGGAAGGTCAATTAGCTGTAAATATGTATGGGGTTTTTTTTTAACTAAAAGGTGTTATAGTACACGTTTGCTCATAAAGTTGGAATAAAACTATTTTACCTCTTTTTAATGTAATGGTCGATTTATGATAAAAAAAAATAACTGAACAGTTATGTTGCTTTTGGTCAGATTTGATAGGTAATATAGTTGTGTGAGACATAGAGCTCCAGATGTGATCAATTTTCTCATGTACCGGTAGGGGGCAACAAGACAAATGTGTCAAAATACTTGATTTTTATGTCAAATTTGATTTGCTAACGCCTTGGTCAAGGTCACTTTACTACTCAAGTTGAGAGGTCATATCGTCAGCAAGTGCAAGAAAGTCGTATCTGCAACAGCTACCCTAAGTTATTTTTATTTTATACTTTGTCACAAGAATGTGAAAAATCCGTCAAAAATTATCTGTCTTATGCCTTGAAATGGTTCGTCACCTGAAGAACCATTTCCATTTCAAGAACCACTGACCCAAAAGTGTGGAGATTAGACAGTGTGCAATCCAAATTTATGACAAATGGCAGCTCTTGCAGATACGACTTTCTTGCACTCACGTGACGATATGGAATGTTTATCTGTAATAGAGTGATAATCAGGTGATTGAATGTCTTAGTCACGCTTGACTGTGCCAAGAGACAAAATGGTCCTTCAACACCCCTCAATTTACAAATATCGGGTTTGTGGTGAATGTAGAATAGTCCCTGGCGGTATGATATCTTTAAAACATTTTAAGATGTCATTTTAGGTGTCATATACCGCCACGGAAGAACCATTCCACGTTCTCCACGATCCCCACAACCCTATTTTTGTAAAATTTTTAAAGGATCAATTTTTCCCATGTCCAAAATTGATTTTCTTGGACTATTATTGGGTTATGACATCAATTTAAATTTCCTTCGCACGGGTAAAATAGCGAGCTTTCGATTCTAACCACAGATGGTTTCTGCAGCGGTTAGCTCCACTAGAAGAATTGACGTGTCAATTTCACCGTCAGAGCAGCGTCTGTTGGTTAAATCGAGCTTCTGTTGTTTAAAAGCTCGCTAATGTCGAAATAGACCGTTCAAGGTTTGTTGGTCACGCTTGACTGTGCCAAGAGAATACTTGGACGCAAAACACAAAATGGTCCTTCAACGCCTCTCAATTAACAAATATACGCCGGGGAAGTAGTGACGTCATAATTTATGTAAATCACCCAACACGTGCGTTTTGGAGCCAAACAAATGATCATGTCCACTAATCATACGTATAAACACAATAGGCACACGTAAACATACAATTCAGACTGATTTTTCTCGGTTGGAAGACGAAAATAACGGCAGGGGTCCCGTCCTGGCTTTTAATCACAACCTTCAGCATAATAGGCCAGCATGTTTTCCCGTATTTTTGTTTTAGACGAAAGTTATGGTATAAAATCAGAGTCGGGCTTTTTCCCCCATAGACTTAACGTGTGGCAAAAATGGTCACACCGTTTGTTTGGGTCCAAAACGCACGTGTTGGGTGATTAACATAAATTATGACGTCACTACTTCCCCGGCGTATAGGGTTTGTGATGAACGTGGTGAATGTTTTTTTGTAACTTGCTCAGCCAGATGAGATATGCGGTGATCTCTGACACAAAATTGGCCGACGTCTTCGGCATAATCATTGTCAACGATGTGGGTTTAACCTTATTTTGTACGCGACCTTGGCCAGAAAATGTCACCGGACATAGGATTAGGATCACACAGAAACTTGCTACGGTATAGAGGCCTTGCATGCTTAAATCGATTGATACTAAACAAAGGATTTGGACTGATGACCTTTCCCGTAAATATGGCGTACCGCAGTCCTTGGAATAAATAGATGAGAAGGAATCACAACATATACTGATCAAAGCAGCAATCCATCTGCCGCTCTTTTAATTTCAATTGCTCGTCAAGAATCTGAAGTAGCAATTTAATGGCTCATTTATTTATGGTTCGAATGTTTATAGCAGATTTTCCATTCACGGTACTTTCTTTGCTACGAAAATGGTACCCACTGTTTGGAAACCATCGGTACCATCCGCGCTTTTCCAACCAAGTTATTGCAAAATGTGAACAAATTCGATGCTCTGTTTTATTACTGGGCAGCATTGGGCACTTATTAGAAATATGTATGTGCAGGTAATAACATCGTACCAAACAAAGACGACAACAATCATTCCCCGGAGATCACCGGAACATTACATAATATGTCATTGATTGATCAAAGATATCATTTGTCCTCCAGTCGTTAAATTTGATATTTGAGAATCTGCTGAACATCAAATAAAGATACTGCAAGGTTCACAGTAGTTTATCATGTTAGTAAAGAGGTCCTCTTGACAATTCATGTGTTGGTATATTTGTTCGAGTGTATAAATTTGTAAATTGTTTGATAATATGTCAGTAATAGCGGCAAATGGAATATGATCAACCTACTCGAACTGATTGCTCATCGATAACCTTCCTTTTCTTCACATGAATAGCAAAGTGGATAATTGTATGACCGATTGAAATCATTGTGGTTCCTTCTCATCTATTTATTCCATGCGCAGTCCATTCAACAAAATACTGTAATTAACCTACTGATAATGGTGCATTTTTATTTATTGGACAATATGAAGTGTTTGGTAATGGTCACACTTCTATTGAATGCATTTGAGCAATCCGTCATATTCACGGGATTCTACGTCACATGCAGGGCTTCTATAGATACAAGCCCAACATCTTAAGTTATTTAATTTCAGCGTAGTAATATAATCGGCATAGTTATTCTCAAATATTATCAGATGATGTAATGAAATTGTTCCTGACCCGGCCTTTTGGTGCAAGTTCAGCCATCATTTTGCATTAATAATAATATCATTTCCAAACACGTAAATCGCATGAAATAGACTAATTGCATTGATTTTGAAGCTATATAGTATAATTAAATTAGTTAGTCTCATTTTATAGAAAGCACACAAATTACAGTACGGTCAGTGCATGTGTGACTGATATTGGTAGCTTAAAATGGATATTTTAAAAGTGTCTATTTCAAAATGTCACCCCTTGGGATATTTCAAAATCCCAAGGGGTGACATTTGTCTGACTTGGTGGGAGCATTGGGTCAGATATTCGATCTTCTCCGCCCCTTACATGAAGTATTTAGAGTTGGGTGAATATTTCATGAGAGATTGTCGTCCTTCGGAGGGGACGTAAAGCCGTCGGTCCCATGTACAGAAGAGTCATACCTGTACATGTAATCGCAGTCAGTATCGTAAAGAGTAGGGTATTCTACCCCTGATTGTTCCCAACCCCGTTCTGGTCATTGTAGGGGTACCCCTTGTAGAGTGTTTATCACTGTTGGGTATACCCGTGAGGATCACTCCTCTAAAGTGTAATAAAAAATAAAAAAAATTGTCACCCGGCAGATTCTGAAAGTGGACACTTTTAGCTACCAGAATCAGTCAAAAAAAAATATACAGAATGTCCATGTTAATATAAGATTGTGCCGGACTAATGTAGTTATAAATTCAAATAAGGATTGATAGGATTGACAAAAATGATAAAGTTGAAAAAAGGAATATGCAGTTCATATTCAATGCTGTGTTTATGGAATATGCAGTTCAAATTACTCGCTTTAACATCAAAACATTACTGGTAAGGAGAATTAAACGGTCATACACAGTTCAAAACTACTTAATATTATAAATAAGATTTCTTTAGCACTATTGAACCAGGAAAATATACAGGATAACACAGGTAAAAACATTTTTAAAGATTATTGTGCTTACCAGGTACTATTTGAAATATGTGACCGTCCAGCCAAAAACAGCAATAAATGCCAGCTCTTGTAATTTTCACTTTTTTAATTATTTGCAAAGACCATGATTTAAGGATTAAAATGACACCTTAATGAACTTCACACATTTTCCAGAAGTCAAGTTATGGTCCGTCAAAGGTTATCAGGGAGTAAAACGTATAACTGAGATAAACGCGTTCAAAGATTAGTAAGCCATATATTTTCTATTGATCGTCTTAAGAATATGCCAATTTATTTCACATTTCCTATCATTTTGTAGTAAGCACTAGGATTGTGAATCTGTCAAAAAATCAATTTCGGCATATTATGACCTTGACATGTATTATCACCTGTAGCGCAAAATGAAGTTTCTGGCATTTACTGCTCATACGGGCTGGACTGTCACATATATGACACGGTTTAAATGATACAACAATGTATAGAAGAATTCAAATCTTTATGACCTGAAGACAATCTGACCTTTATTTCTTATACTGGGACATACTTAAATTTGCAATATTTGAATGACATGATTTGAAAAAATAAAAAACGATCTTGCATGAAGAATTTGTTAAAACGGTTGTTTCTTTTGAGATTTGTTTGTTTTGAATCTCAAATTTGCGATAACGTTTTACTAATTTGATAGAAATATATAATATAAAGTAGTTCAAACGGCCAACCCTGAAAAAATCGAGTACAATTGTAGTACAACATTCCTGAGATGCACATTTGGAACACAATTATAGTACAGTTTAGTACAAATATAGTACAAATTTGTGTACTATAAATGTACTCAAATTGTACTTAAATGATATTCCAAATGTGCACCTTAGGAATGTTGTACTATTTATGTACTCGATTTGAGTAGGAAGGTACAAAATGTTGTTATCCTTACCACATTATGTTGGCTACTTTATTTTTCTTTTATTATAATTTGATAGAGTCAAACCATAAATCATTTTAATATCATCAAACGCAGAATCTCTTTATCCAGGGTTTAATATACGAATTACAGATCGTAGTCGTGTTTCAACGAGATATTTTGCTTGGTTCTTATCAAATAATATATATTGATCGGATATAACTGACTGTTTCATTCACCATCGACCTACATAAGCTTCACCTTTTTGTTCTCGTCATCGTTTTTGTTTTCCACATTAGCGTTATACAAACATTTTTTTCCTTTCGTTTCTTTTTTTTTTCTTTCTTTCTCTCTTTCTTCTTTTTCCTTTTCTTCTTCTTCTTTTCTTCTTCGTGTTCTTCTTCATCGTCATCGTCTTTTTATTCTTCTTCATCTTCTTCTTCCTCGTCATCGTCTTTTTATTCTTCTTCATCTTCTTCTTCTTCGTCTTCTTCTTCTTCTTCTTCTTCTTCTTACTTCTTCTTCTTCTTCTTCTTCTTCTTTCTTAATATTGAAACGTTATAAATTTGATAAGGATAAAAGGCGAGTTAAGGCCGAACCATAGTCGGCCTCCAAACACAATTTTCCCTACCAAATATTTGCCATCGAATTTAAAGTATGAATGGGTAGCAAACATTTAGTCCAATATATATGGCAATTCAATAACATGTGCAAGCTAGCGCCAAATTTTATTTGGTCTCAACTCGGTGTTGAAGTTATTTTGTTTGGAGTCACTCGTCATTTTGACGGCACGACCAAATTTTTGGTACGGAAAATTTTGTTTGGAGGCCGACTATGGTTTTGGCCATAGACATGACAGTAACTATATCAACATTGTTTCCTCTGTATTTGACCAATAGGAGAATGCATATGGCTCATTCCAGTGGAAACTGAACCTTTTTTTATTTCAAGCAAAAAATCAACTTTTTTATTTGACCACATAAGCATGTTTTTCAGTCATACATTTGTTACTTGGTACGTAAGAAGTATTTTCCAATCAGAAATTGTAAAGTTTGTCTATCCGTTCATGAATGAGCACATGTTTTGTTTCAAAAATGTCACAATCGTTACCAAAAAGTTATATCAAAATGTCACAAACGTAACCAAACGTTACAACACAAAACAATGCATTAAAATTATTCCTGGCGACATAATGTTCTGTAATTTGTATGAAATATTTGTAAATATGTTTCCCATAATCGGTGTAAGGCGCAATTAAAAAAATTGTTGTCACTCAGAGAAATTGTACTTTGAAGTCATTCGGAGCAAAAAACCATTTCCGTGCGCGGTCACAAACGTTACCGAACGTTACATGGACTTTACTCAGGATTTTGGCAATTGATTTAATTCTCAAACATCTACATGTCTTGACCCCACCAGTGAGCACCATTATCAACAACAAACTCGTTGATATAATGTTTTTGCTAGGTTCTGTGGCCATTTTAAAGTGAAATTTCTCAATTTTTCGGTCACAAACGTTACTTTGGAATGAGCCATATGCTTTCTGTTTGACATGATCGTCTTCAATTTAATCATTTCGTTTTATTGAAGTTTTATGCTAAGCAACTCACAGTTTATGAATTGCCTGTAGTAATATTCTACAGTTAAACACTATACATCATTTATATCACTACATAAGCTTTCATATCACGTAGAAAAGCTCTATAAATAACATCAAATTGTGGGTTAAGCACTTTTGAATGAAATGATAAAGAAACTAAAATAGAGTAAACTAGGCTATCACGTGTGACGTAAGGTAGATTTTGACGTCGAGTTATGATTATTTGGTAATCTTACCTGGTGTAATCTTACCTTACGAATCCCGGCGTAGAAGCACGATAAGATCATAGAACATGTTTTCGTCATAATGAGCATAGATGGGTGTAAATCTTTTGTTATTTCGAACTTGTTTCACTGCAGCATTTTGTAACTACACTTTACTTTATCACTAACGTGTTACATAGCACTGTGTGTAAATAATGTAATGTATTAAGGGAAAAGGGAATCCATCTGCTGAGGAAAATGTGAATCCTAACCTAATCATGAAAAGATAAATAGTTTCCACTGCATTTGCGGGGACTCGAACCATGGATTATGGCAGGGGTTAGTCATGCATTACGAAGCGAGGGATCTACCGCTGAGCTATCAAGGCAGCGTTGAGATCGTGAACTACAATCTAAATCATAAACATTAGAATGCCAAATTTTTCTTTGCAATTTTTGACTCATTGGAATGCTCAATGGACGTAAAATCACTAGTAAAGATTTACTATATAAACTAGACTCCATTTAATATGTACACCAAAAATTGCTATATTCTGATAGGTGCAAGTAGGTAAAAACTTGCAGTAAACATGATATTCAGCCGACTTAGAAAGTTGAATGACAAAGCGTTCTATTATATTTCTAAGAAAATGTTGTCAAGGTTAAACATAACTGAAAATTGACGTTAACAAATTAAGCCGAAGACCTCAGCCAATTATGTGCCAGAGGCATGGGACCAATTTTTATTTTCGAGAACTCCTCAAGGAGTATGAACCTACTCAATCTCCGCTCTTCTACTCAACTTAAGATCCGTTGATTCTTTGTACAACCATGACAGCTCGCTAACCCGGGGGGGGGGGGCACTCTACAATTTTTTGGTGAGGTATGTGAGATCCGCGATATCCAACATAGGGTCTTGCAGAATGGATTTTCGGTCAAAAATAGGGTCTATGGAACTGATTTTTTCTCGAATTGAGGTCTCAAGAACTGTCTTTTTCCCATAAAAATATGACTATTTGAGCTGAAAATCGCTCAAAATTAGCTTGAAAACATAGCTAAACACATTTTGAGTCATTTTCTCTGAAAATGGGGTCTTCAGAACTGAAGTTATCTTGAAAAGAGCATCTTAGGGAGTGGAAGACGAGGCTTGAAAAGGGGGTCTTGAGGGCGGCACATACCCTTACCCTCGGTCAATGTAAGTAGCCCCCCCCCCCCGGGCTCGCTAACTGATTGAGCCACGCTGACTCGTGGTGAGTGAATGAGGATTTCAAATACTTTCACGTTATCGATCAACAAATTGAACGGGATGTTCCCGTAAAAAACTGTAATGACATCAAACTACGGAAACTTTAACGAAAAAATTACTTTACAATCGTTAAATTGAATTTACGTGATTTAAACGTCAGACTTTGATTCGAGTAACTGTCTTAAATTGTTTTACAGGATTTAACCGTCAAAAATACATATTTTAAACCATGAAATACGGTAATAGTTTTCAATGTAGTAAAAATCAGAACTGGTCGATATTTAAACTTATATACTGTATAAATAAATCTAAGCGTGTTAAAAAACCCATGAAATTACTTCAAATAGTTTCAACCACTTTCAGAAAAACCCGTAAATAGTCCTTTTGAAAAAACCTATTTACGGAGTTTGAAAGACTATACCGAGTGAGTCAAAAAAAACTGCAATAGTTAAATGAAAGCCATATTTTAAAAACAAGAGATATCATGGACATGAAATATATATATCTATTAAAAAGATCATAGATTGACCTTTAAAATGATGAAAGAATGTGGAAAATTGATAAAGGCGTCGTAGAGATACACTTATTTGAATAGGAAGGCATAAAAACAGTTCTGTCCAACTGTCGTGCATATGTTTATTTATGGAGGACACAATTATGACATTATCCTTTTCTCTTTTGTTTTTGGGTACCCTGAAAAGGGCCGTTTGAGCTTGGTGGCCCTGAAAATTCAATATTCGGTTATACGTGCACTGGGACACATTTGGCAGGGAATTTTTTTCACGAGCTTACTTCTGGATCCCTTGTCAATGTCTGACGATCGCAGTCGACGTTTATCCTGCTTCATGCTGTACGCGGTCTTCAAGATCTCTCTTTGTTTAGGTTATGGACTGTTTCTGTTCTTTAGAATTCGCCTGAATTCTATTATTAGATAGTGAATACACATAGTACACGCGATTGGGGGAATGCATCCCGGAATCTACGTTTAACTTCTGCATGAGATTTGGTTGTAAAATAAACCTCAGCAATAACCTCAGCACTTAGAGCACGTTGCTCGTTGGTGATCTGATCTTAAGGCATTTTGAGCAATGACTGATTGATAAGCCCTCCCTACTAAGACATTACCTCCACACATGTCCTTTTGCACTTTAAAATGCCGTCTAAATTATCTTTTAAATGTAAAGTAATAGAGAGGAATTAATTAAGAGGAGATAACCTTCAGATCACTGGAGCAAGGTAATCGGTTTGTGTTATTTTTCAAGAGGTGTTGGCAAGAAATTCAATCCAATAATTGGTACTTGCTCGTTTGACGAGGCATGCTCATTTGGACAGAACTGTTTTTGTACCATATTATTCAAATAAGAATATCTTTGCAACGCCTTTATCAATTTTGACCATTCTTTTACCGTTTGAAAGCTTATTTCATGACCTATTTAGAAATTAATATTATTTGTTCGAAATTACTTTTGTTCTTACAATATGGCATCCATCTAATTATAACAGTGTTGTTTTTTTTTGACTCGCATGGCCTATTTATAGCCGCGTCACTTGCCTTATACATGAAACAAATTTCACGCACGGACTTACGCGCGCTTCAAACTTACTAAGATATTTTAAGAATTAGATATTTGGCTGATGACGAAGTAACCGAAACTTCAAAAGAATGCGTTTATTGTTCATTGTTTAATTCATTTATTTTTAGGTATTTTCTTTTACTGAATGCATAAACGTACGTTTTAATCCCAAAATATTTCCACATAATCATTTGAATTGAATGAACTGATTTCAAGAATAAATAAAATCAGCATAAAATAAAAGTAAAGTACGAGAAAGGAATAAAAATAAACACACGAACAAACAACCACTCTCAAGATTTTTTAAAGAGATGTCACGACCCATTGCAGAGCTTTTTTTTTTTCTTTTATTTTCAAAACTGAATTGGTCAAATAGCTGACGGTGTAATTAGATCGAGTGTCTCCCATAACCAGGGCTCATATTCATGAGATACCTATTGTATACCTGTCAAAATTTGACAATTAGAGTTAGTAGCCAACTAGAGTTAGCGGTGTTTCATGAATATGGGCCCTGGAGTCCGGGTCTAGTTGAAATAAACGGAATAAGTCGCAATCAATGATTTATTGATCGCACATCGTACTGCTACCCAATTGTATAGTAGCTAGGACACTCAGTTGCACGGACGCTATATTTTATTATACCGGTATGTCAGATCGTTTTGACGTACATTTACCTCATATTGCAGAGGTCAAGACTATATAATAAAGATGCCGCGGTACACTACCCTGTAGGAACATTAAAAATACACATTGGACAGGTTTTTTTTCCAAAACTCACCAAGTCCAGTGTGTGTGTGTGCATTGAAGAGTTTTTTATGAAATTTTAACCAATACGATGTAAGTTTGGTCATTTACACTTAGCTTCGACAACCAACTCAACTTCTAAAAATAGTACTACACTGAAAACCTAAACTGGTCAGTGTGACTAACTTTAAGCTAGTCCAGACGGTACACATCTAGACTAGCTTTAAGTTAGTCAGTATTGCTTGACTAACAAGGATGACTAGCTTAGCCTAGTCCAGCATGCTGGACTAGTCTCATTTTACTTGCTTGACTAGTTTTAAGTTAGTCTGTTGACCAGCTTGACGTTAGTCCAGCAAGCTGGACTAGTTAAGGCTAGTCGCTTGACTAGTCATTGACTAGTTTTAAGTTAGTCCAGATGGTACACATCTTGACTAACTTAGTCAAGCAGACTTGACTAACGATAAGTTAGTCAAGCGGGACTAGGCAACGTTAGTCAGGCAAGCTAGTCGAGCACGCCAGTGCGCATGTATACGATAACAAGCTTTTAAGCTTAATACACGATGTAAAGCTAATCCGTCAATAATGTTGAGAGAGGATTAAGAGTGACATATGAGTACCACAAAAATAGTATGTGAGCTTCATATAATCAAATGTTATAATTCACGATACATCAGTACATAATGGTGATATTTATGAGGTCAAACGACGGCACGATGTTTTACATATCTGTGCTGTCCACCATGTTGCCATCAATGACTCTACCTGACCGTGCTCAGCCTGACTAACTTAAGCTAGTCAAGCCAGCTTGACCAACTTTAACCAGCTTGACCAACTTGAAGTTGGTCAAGCTCTTTTGTACTGTCAAGCTAGTCAAGCTCTCAGTCTGGCAAACTCGTCAAGCAAGGTTTTGCACGTTAGTCAAGTGGGCTTGACTAGTTACAAGCTAGTCAAGCAGGCTTGACTAGTTTACAAGCTAGTCAAGATTGGCTTGACCAACGTCAAACTAGCCAGGTAAGCTGGACTAACCTGCCTGACTAGTTTAAAGTTAGTCAAGCAGCTGCTTGACTAGTTAAAGTTTTCAGTGTATAACAGATTTTTCTATGTAAATATAGCCTATGACAGCAATTAGATTAAGTGAGTTTTCGAAAAACACACTTCAATTAATATATATATGGTTACAAATCTATGACTCTCGTAAATGGAATCTCATTTCAAAGCAATTTTGCCCTTAGAGATTCTTGTAATTTGAAACTAGAATTCAACAACAATACCTTACACCCTAATCGAGATGGTCATCTACACGTATCATCTAAAAAATACACAAACCTTATTTTGTTTCCTTAAGGAGCAACCCACGATTTCCTTCTTGAGTTGAATTAGCCCAGTACGGGACGTCCTACTCATGATATCACGTGTGTCCTAATGTGAGAATTGACTTTATATCGTGCTATTGTAAAGATTAAATGAAGCAGTGATTTATACGTAAGTGCAAGATTGTTATATATATTATTTGTGTACCTTAACGCCGGTTTCTTTGTGGAAAACAAAATTACTTAATGAAAAGCAAATAAGCAGTGCCAGGCACGTTATAAGATATTGCTGTCTCGTAAAATATGGAATAAAGGTAGAAGCCAGATCAAAATTGAAACACCTTTTAATGTAAATAAGAAAGTTATTGGTCATGTATGTTTTTAAGGTGGGGGCCCATCTGCGTCTTACCCTCACCAACTTCACCAGTACCAAATTCCATCCTGTTTGTAGTTAATCAGAGTTAATCAGTCAGTACTTTTAGGTGTTATTTTTAATTGAATATAAAGACTCATATATTAATTTTAAAATCATACCCAAATTATTACAATTCACTGGTTTAAATTATCTAAACACAATTCATTGTATTATTAAAAAGCTATGACAAAAACCGAAGCACAATATATCAATCATCAATACCAACCACAACCGTACCCGCCTAAATTAGCTATTTAACCTTAACTTGTTTTGCACTGTATTACCCACAAGGCTCAATTCCAGTATGTTTTTGAAAACCAATAAAATACCTTTAAAGCTATACTTATATTTATATGACAGGAAAAACTGATACACAATTCCATGATACCTCAACGGTACTCGTCTTCATCATCAGCGGCAGCAGCGGCAGCAACAGCAGCAGCAACATCTTCGACTGCGCAGCAGGCATTCACATAATTTCATCACCACATTTGTTATAACTAATTGACCAAGTGACCAAGTTTGGATGTGGATAACAAATGACGAGACTTAATCATACACTTCATTCTAGTTTTATTCTCAATTTCTTAAAAGACTAATAAATCATATTTTGAAATCATACTTAGATTTACGACATTTCGTGGAATCATTGGAAAGATATGACAGGGGAAAAAATGGTAAAGAAATTGATGCATAATCAATCTTAATGTAACAAGTCAACTTTTTTGGGAGACCACGTTAAACAGCATGGCCTATTAACCTTTTCATAAATCAGTTTTAACAAATGCTCTATCAAAATCTCGGCATCGAATGATATTTTATGATTTGAGATTTTTTTTTTTTAAAGTATTTAAAGAATGCTATGGAGATTGGGCTACATATGTGTGTTTTACTCTGCTTCGAGCAGACTCAGAGTGACCTATCACGCATGCCTATGAATTTAATTTGTACTTTTAAATCAAGGCCGATTTTCTGCAAATATTTTGATCTAATTGCTTTGAATGCTTTCATAAATTGATATTTCAATGAAATGAAATTCGAATTTAATTCATGTAATCTTATATATGATTTTCCGCTCATTCTTTGGATCAGATCTCACATTTTAGCTTTTGCACAAGACACAATTAAAGTATGTGTATATACAATCCTAATAATACTATATTTCATATCAAAATAATAAAACCACTTAAATTATCATGGGTAATTGCTTACAAAATAAAATGGGAAATTTTCTTTGCCTCTAGAGTCTCCTTTTTTATGTTAATGTCTGGATTTTATAAAAAAGCTCGAGGGACAATTTTGTAATGATAATAATATTTCTAGCAGTTACAGGGTTAGTATATCGTACGATTTTCAATAAGTTCTGCTATTCTGAAACTAATGTTACTACAAAAATCCTTGTATTTCAATACTATTGAAATACCGATGTAGAATCACGTCAAAACTGTTAATATGAACGTAAATCACATCTTACCTGGTATCAAATGAAAAAAACATTTTTTTTTCTTTTTTCTTTCGCATTCATGAAAGTCCAAAGTGTCTATGTACAGACAAATGTGTTTAATGATTTATGATTCTCCATCATTATCTTGTCTCTTTCAAACAATACTTCCATCTCATTCAATACTTCCTTATAAACAAAAACCCAGGGGTACTCACCTTTGAGGTACGTGCCATGTGCCACCATAAAGACTCCGCCTTTTTTTTCTCCCCTTTTTTTTTTTTTTTTTTTGCTCGCTCTCACCGAAGATCCCGTTACCAACTGTCACTCAATGACCTCCTATTTTTTTAAACATCCTTGTCATTAAAACAACCTTTGTCACTCAAATATCCACCATTTCCTTAATTTGGTGTAGTTTTTCGAAAAAGTCGAAAATTTTGCAAATTTTTGCCCATTTTAACCCGGAAAGACCCTATTTTTTTGGTAAATTTCGCTCGAAGACCTCTATTATTTTTTTTTGCACTTTGTCACTGTAATACCTCTTTTTTACCCAATTTGTCACCGAAAGACCCTACTTCCGATGTGGCACTCGTACGTCACTTCCATATGGGAGTATCCCCCCTCCCCGGGGGATAAAAAAATAACTACTAATATTTTCCAGAGAGTCTTAACGCGTCTCCTTGCTGTTAATTTATAGAGTAGAATTTATTTTCCTAAAAATTCGATTATTAAATATTATGCTTGACATTTGTCCTCGGGTGATGATATAGAAGACTCATTACAATAAAGTGTTTATCGTTAACCTATTTCACACGCGATATAAAAGACAAAATGTGAATTATTACGTGTGTCTGTATTTTGCCATCATTCAGTTGGAATGTAAAATTGTCAGACACCTAAATACTTAAAAAGGTTTATATTTGTAAGGAAGTATAATTAAACAAAGTCTGTTGCTTTCTCAAATGAGGGAAAATATTTGTAATATGCATAGCTTTTAGCATCAAACGACGTGTTTTTGTTTCGTTTTTGATAATGCTTTAAGCCTTTTTTTTTCAAAACCAAGGAGGTTGTAATTTTGTTTTAACCTCCCCCTAACTTTTACGAATCGAACAACATATTATTTTAATTTTGTTTCCAATAGATAGGCACGATTCTGCTATGTTTATAAGGGTGCCAAGATCATATTTAAAATGTTGCTAAAAGTTCAAATTGTCGGTTCGTTTTATTTTTTTTCTAATAAATTAAGTAAATTGCAATTCTAAAATGCCCTGCCATGTTAAGTTTCATAATATGCATATATATATATTTTCAAAAATGAAAAATTTTCACGGAGTCTCAGCAATAACCACCCACTTTACAAACAATTTTAGTGACATATCCTACCTTAAGTAGTAACCATATTTTTTTTCATCAAAATAACGCAAAGGATGTAAAAATGATAACTTACATGTGTTTGGTCAGTTGCTTTTGCATTTAAATAAAGCAGTTAGTTGGGGTTCAATAAAATTATTTTTGGAAAAACAACCCATAAATTATCCGGAATCGAATTCCCATCTCCCGATTAATATATTAAACCAATGTGAGATATTGTAAGCATTCAACGTACAGTGAGACTTTTATAAGAAATGTTAAGTCTCTATTTTTGAAATCAAATCTACATTCTCGGGAGTTTAAACTTAAAGGGCATATTGCAAACACTATTACCTTTTTATAAGGAAAGTACCTGATAAAATTTTTAGAAGATGAAACGTTGTCAGTTCGATCGTTTCTGCTAGTAAAAGTATGAAAACTCAGATTGATGAAATTTGAAATATATTGCCTGTAAGGGTTGTAAATTGAAGAAATAACATGATGAAAAAATACGTTGATGTAATGTACGAAAGGTACCTAATATCGGCTCTTCATACTTACCTGCGATTTGTATTGCGATAACTAGGCATCAAAATTTTGATAACAACTACCTTTTGTCACGACGGGTCATCATCTGACGAAAGCAACGTGCACGGATCTCATGTCAGAGTTAATGCTTTGAATGGCTTCGCTGCGTGGAAATATTTTGCATTTCATGTAAAATGTAAAGAATGCAACATGGATTTTCCGGACTGAAAAGTAACCTTTTTGGTTCTTTTATATAGGTTATGTCAAAAATTCGAGAATTTTATTTATGACAGCTAATAATTGAAGCCAAAAATCAACACGCTATCCAAAACAAAACAAACAAAAAAGAAATTTATCAAAACGACTCTGACGGGGGTTTGAACCCACGGTTTCGAGATTAAAAGTCGAGTACGCTAAGCACTACACTAGCTAGATATATGATTTATTAATGAGTATTTAAAATATATTCTTTCATATTTAAGATAATTGGTTACGCATGCGGAATGTTAGAATTATGGAAATATCGTGTGTTTTTTATCATGTGTCAGAACGGTAAACAAAAGCAACCCTTGCATGAATTTTGTTTTAGCTCATTTTAACGCAAGATTTTCACAGGACTTGAAGAAAAAATTCTTAATTTTGCTATAAACGTATCGGCATAAATATATATTTCACACTGAACTGATATTTTTAGAGAAAATCACC
>JXSR01S002359.1:132606-146668 GCA_000969725.1 Ophiothrix spiculata
GTGCAATTCCAGCGGAACAGCTTCGAAACATGTCCTGATAGCTTCTTATCACAGAAGGCAAAATAATTTGGCCCATACTTTGATAGAATTTAGATGACAAATGATGATAATGTTATTGACGTTTATACATACCGGTATGGTGCGCGGCGAAGCTGAATATTCATTTAAGCTGATATCCCGTTTCAGCTGTTTTTAATCCAAATTCAAATACGGGTATCAGAATTGTGATACGGAGTATCCGAATTCGGATACGTATCCGAATTGTGAGTTCCGCCGAACTGATATACATTGCGTACACTATATATACAAGATAGAGATCCAGTGTGTCTTCTATACTTTATCTTTATTATTCCAATTCCCCATTGTTATGTAATACAGATGTTTTTTAGTATACTTTCCCGTATATAAAGCATAACCAATTTGAAAAAAAGAAAATATTGTAATGTAAATCAAAACGAAAATGAATAAAATTGGTAATTATTTCAGCATTTCTTATTATTGCATTTGCTGATTACATCTATATGACATTTCCAGTTTAAGTTTCATTAATAACAATAGCTCAGAATTACGTCAAGCTTCGATCTACTTAAGGGCACATCCGGATTTTAAAACAGTATTATCGTGAATATATGCTTTAATATTGCTGCACACGTGTGCCGTACATACAGTCATCCCCTACAGGTTCAGTTGGCCATTTTACAGCTTAAATCATCTCCCGACACGAACATCCGACCGAGAAGTTGGGCTATTTCTGAACGGAAGTGTTGGTGTAGTTTAATGAAATTGGTTTTCTAGTGAGACAATCAGTGAGCATTAATATCATGGACTGCAAGAAGAGTACAGGGTGTCCCAGAAAAAACCTTACAATTTTCGCTTGTAATTTTCTTGGGTTTAACGAATAGTTAGAAAGTATGTAAAGGTTTCATTTTATAGCCAAAGACTTGAACTTTAAGATACCATTTGTTTCAATCGGTTATGCTTTGTCAAATATTTGGATGTAACAATAGGCTGAATTCATAAAAGTAGCAATTGCTATTTCTATAGCTTTTCATTGAATTTCTATTCTTAAAAGCTAGCATTGACTTGCAAGAAAAGGCTCTCTCAAGGCGGCAAAAGCTATTTCTAATTCCTTCCAAGCAATTGCAATTTTGCTTACAACATGTAGCAATTACTTACATTTTCTTAAAGATCCTATATGAGGAGCTAATCACCGGTATACATTCATGGTTCCTGCTATATTTGTGCTGCGTAAGAAAAAAAAACACTGAAGTATACTAGTGCTGTGTTACTATAGATGATATTAATCATGTTATTTGTCGGAAACTGCGACAAATTGACTCCTAAAATGTGGAGTGACTTGCTGTAACATTTGTGTCTGAAAACCATCTGCGCGGTAGACAAAGCATTTTCTAACTTCATGTAAGCAAACGCTAGCCTGGCTATTGTTTGTATGGTAGGTTTTGCTTGTGGGGGTTGATCCCAGACAATAAAAAGGTATTAGTCCAAGCTGAAGGTCGTGAATATGTTTTAAAGCAATTGCTAAGGCTAAATCTTTTTCTAGTCTAGCCATTGCTTTTTCTTAATGTCTTTTTCTTACTAGCAATTGCTACTTTTATGAATTCGGCCTATTTGCTGGTCCAATTTCACAATTTTGTAAGTTCCGTTTGATTGCAGTTCTATTGACTATTGTCACTTATCTGCTCACTCAACCGTAAAAATGTTTACTAATTTATTATGCACATGACCTCATTTATCTATTCTGAAAAAATGAACAAATTTGATGTAAAAATAAGACAGTTCTGATAAATTTTGCAAGGTTATCCATTTTTATTTCATTCAGAAACCCCTACTTTATGGCTAATTATCATGAAATTGGACCAGACAAAAATCCATCAAAATATTTGATAAAACATAACTTTTGTTGCACACTACTGATTGAAATGAAACAATTGGTATCTAAAAGTTTATCTCATGTGCTATAAAATGCAACCTTTACAGACTTTCGGACTATCCGTTAAACTCACGAAAACTACACGCAAAGATTGTAAGGTGTGTTTTTTTCTGGGACACCCTATATTACTTGATCTCATGTAATTATGCAGTAGCTTAATTCAAATATATTGTAAAATATATCATTAAAATGACAACAGTTTTATTTTACAATAGTTTTAAAATTTGAATGACAAAAGAAGTTTCGATATGATAATGATTGCTATTATCAAAACCAAAAACATAGAAGCAAGGGCTTTTGCCAGTGAATAAAATTAGTGATGGTTAAGAAAAACATCCACAAAATGCTACAAAAGTCATTTATATGCATTAACTAAACATTTGAAATAGGCTATTGATTAAAACTAAGCACGTTGGACTTGTTTTCACACTTATGGTAAAAAAACACACCATGTATTGCATGTAAAAATACCATGTATCGCATGATTTGCAACAAATAAATGAAGACCTTTTATAGTCAACATCTGTCCAAATTGAATTATCCCTGGTTTTATGGTTCTCTGCGGTCAAAAAACATAGTAGTTACCTTTTAATTCCAAAAAATGTCTAAACTGTTTATTTTCCCACCAATTCCAATTTGAACGCAAAAAGTAATTTGGTCCACCCTTAAAAAACAAGGAAATGCATGGCAATGTAGGCCCCCACATACATAATGTTTAGTTCATCTCTTATTTGGTGTTCTTTTGGCTCATAACATAGGGCAGTTACGTTTGTTTTCAAATATCATAACAATTTATTCAGGGGGTGGCCATTGTTTGCCATGACCCAAAATTTGAATGCAAGAAGTACTTAAGTCCATAATCCGCCATTTTGAGTAATTTTTGCGCTCAAGTCTTCAAATGGAAATATACTAAAATAGCAGGCAAAATAACGAAACGTTTCGAGGACTTGAATGATTCAAAAATTACCTTGTGCAGGGGTTGTAACTGTTTTACAAAGCTAGACCTTGTGTGCGCTTACAACTCCAACTCAACCACAGACATAGAGTAATATACCTCAACACGCAGCGGCCAAACAGCGGCCACGCCTTGTGTGCGCTTACAACTCCAACTCAACACGCAGGGGACAGACAGCGGTCACGCCTTGTGTGTGCGTACAACACCAACCCAACACGCAGGGGACAACAGCGGCCATGCCTTGTGTGCGCTTACAACTCCAACTCAACACGCAGGGGACAGACAGTGGTCACGCCTTGTGTGTGCGTACAACACCAACCCAACACGCAGCGGCCAGACAGCGGCCAAGCCTGGTTTCAAGACGGATAAACTCCAGACGTCGGGTTATCATAATAATCATTACGCTTTTTAGTCAATCGTCCAGTCCTGAACTTTTGAACAATTAACATCAGACACGGTAAAATGGTTACTCCCTCCACACTCACACACTCCGAAGCCAAAAGTCTTTAATTAGTATTATTGTACTTTGCTTATCAAATAAATGAAAACAACGTATCCGGATTATATCAAAGTTAATATCCACGTAACATTTAGGAAGCCTCAGGAACAGTACGGGGATTGTCAGATTTGGGTCGGGTACGGACGTGCGGCCGGATATCTAAAAGTTTGGTCAAGCTTGGCGACCAAAAATGCACCGGGTTTTTTTTGTCCCGTACCCGTATACCGATCTTTCCACTAAAGACCCTCCCCCTCATAGCGAGATAGATCCGATTTCTGAGAATTCCCAGGAGAACCTGTTGATATTTATTAAGGTTATTGAGAGATATCCTAATATCCATTTGTGATTTTTCTTCCCACAGACTCGGTGATTTATTCCGAAGTCCTACGCAATATTCTTATGATACAGAGATCAAGTGCTTTTAATCTAAATACTAGCAGAAATTAGTTCAAGAACTAGCACAGTTCAAAAGTATTATGCAACCATTAAATATTAAAAGGACATTTACTACCGGCTATCCAGATATTTAAAAATTACATTTCTTATTATTGCCTAAAGTTTGCTGATTACATCTATATGGCATTTTAAGTTTAAGTTTCATTAATAACAATAGCTCAGAATTACGTCAAGCTTCGATCTACTTAAGGGCACATCCGGATTTTTTAAAACATTATAATCGTGAATATATGCTTTAATATTGCTGCACACGTGTGCCGTACATACAGTCATCCCCTACAGGTTCAGTTGGCCATTTTACAGCTTAAATCATCTCCCGACACGAACATCCGACCAAGGGTTGGGCTATATCTGAACGGAAGTGTTGGTGTAGTTTAATGAAATCGTTTATCTAGTTAGACAATCAAGGAGCATTCATATCATGGACTGCAAGAAGAGTACAGGGTGTCCCAGAAAAAACTTACAATCTTTGCTTGTAATTTTCTTGAATTTATCGAATAGTTTAATAGAAAGTATGTAAATTATTCTTTGTTTCATTTCAATTGGTAGTGTACAACAAAAGTTATGCTTTGTCAAATATTTGGATGTAACATTTACTAGTCGAATTTCAAGATTTTGTAAGTTCCCTTTCTGACTATCCGTTAAACCCACGAAAATTACACGCAAAGATTGTAAGGTTTCTTCTGGGACACCCTGTTTTACTCATGAAATTATGCAATACCTTAATTCATATCTGTTGTAAAATATATCATTAAAATGACAAAGGTTTTATCTTACAATAGTTTTCAAAATTTAAATGACAAAAGAATTTGCGATTAGGCCTTACCCCACAAAAACTAGGCGATATGATAATGATTTCTATTATCAAATCCAAAACATAGAAGCAAGGGCTTTTGCCAGTGAATAACATTAGTAATGGTTAAGAAAATAATCTACAAAATGGTACAAAAGTCATTGATATGCATTTATAAAACATTTGAAATAGGTTATTGATTAAAACTAAGCACGTTGGACTTGTTGTAATTGTCACACTTTCAATAAATACCAAGTATTGCATGATTTGCAACAAATAAATGAAGACCTTTTACAGTCAACATCTGTCCAAATTGAATTATCACTGGTTTTATGGTTCTCTGTGGTCAAAAAACATAGTAGTTACCTTTTTATTCCAAAAAAATGTCTAAACTGTTTATTTTCCCTCCAATGCAAATTTGAACGCAAAAATTTGAACGAGAATGGCTAAAATTGGTAATTACTTCAGCATTTCTTATTATTGCCTTTGCTGATTACACCTATATAACATTTCAAGTTCAAGTTTCATTAATAACAATAGCTCAGAATTACGTCAAGCTTCGATCTACTTAAGGGCACATCCGGATTTTAAAAAAATATATCGTGACTATATGCTTTAATATTGCTGCACACGTGTGCCGTACATATAGTCATACCCTACAGGTTCAGTTGGCAATTTTACAGCTTTAAATCATCTCCCGACACGAACATCCGACCGAGAAGTTGGGCTATATCTGAACGGAAGTGTTGGTGTAGTTTAATGAAATCGGTTATCTAGTGAGACAATCAGGGAGCATTCATATCATGGACTGCAAGAGTACAGGGTGTCCCAGAAAAAACCTTACAATTTGTGCTTGTAATTTTCTTGAATTTAACGAATAGTTAGAAAGTATGTAAAGGTCTCATTTTATAGCCAAAGAATTGAACTTTAAGATACCATCTGTTTCATTTCAATCGGTAGTTATGCTTTGTCAAATATTTGGATGTAACAATAGGCTGAATTAATAAAAGTAGCAATTGCTGTTTCTATAGCTTTTCATTAAATTTCTATTCTTAAAAGCTAGCATTGACTTGCAAGAAAAAGCTCATTCAAGGCCGCAAAAGCTATTTCTAATCCCTTCCAAGCAATTGCAATTTTGCTTACAACATGTAGCAATTACTTACATTCTCTTAAAGATCCTATATGAGGAGTTATCATAGGTATACATTCTTGGTTTCTGCTATATTTGTGCTGCGTAAGAAAAAACACTGAAGTATGCTAGTGCTGTGATAAATTTTGCAAGGTGACCCATTCAGACAAAAATCAATCCAAATATTTGAAAAAAACATAACCTTTGTTGCACACTACTGATTGAAATGAAACAAATGGTATCTAAAGGTTCAACTCATGGGCTATAAAATGCAACCTTTACAGACTTTCTGACTATCAGTTAAACTCACGAAAATTACACGCAAAGATTGTAAGGTTTTTTCTGGGACACCCTGTTTTACTTGATCTCATATAATTATGCAGTAGCTTAGTTCAAATCCGTTTTAAAATATATCATTAAAATGACAAAGGTTTTATTTTACAATAGTTTTCAAAATTTAAATGACAAAAGAAGTTTCGATTAGGCCTTACCCCACAAAAGAGTAGGCGATATGAAAATGATTTCTATTATCAAAACCAAAAACATAAAAGCAAGGGCTTTTGCCCGTGAATAAAATCAGTAATGGTTAAGAAAATTATCCACGAAATGCTACAAAAGTCATTGTTATGCATTAACACATTTGAAATAGGCTATTGATTAAAACTAAGCACGTTGGACTTGTTTTCACACTTATGGTAAAACAAACCCATGTATTGCATGTAAAAAATGCCATGTATTGCATGATTTGCAACAAATAAATGAAGAGCTTTTATAGTCAACATCTGTCAAAATTGTATTATCCCTGGTTTTATGGTTCATATTAGTTGCCTTTTTATTCCAAAAAGAGTATAAACTCACTTTTTGATGGGGTCTATTTTCCCACCAACCCAAATTTGAGCGCAAAAAGTACTTTGGTCCACCATTAAAAAACAAGGAAATGCATGGCAATGTAGGCCCCCACATACACAATGTTTAGTTCATCTCTTATTTGGTATTCTTTTGGCTCATAACATAGTGCAGTTACGTTTATTTTCAAATATCATAACGATTTATTCAGGGGGTGGCCATTTTTTGCCATGACCCCAAATTTGAATGCAAGAAGTACTTAAGTCCATAATCCGCCATTTTGAGTATTTTTTGCGCTCAAGTCTTCAATTGGAAATATACTAAAATAGCAGGCAAAATAACGAAACGTTTCGAGTACCGTACTTGAATGGTTCAAAAATTACCTTGTGCTGAGGTTGTAACTGTTTCACAAAGTCAGCTAGACCTTGTGTGCGCTTACAACTCCAACTCAACCACAGACATAGAGTAATATACCTCAACACGCAGCGGCCAAACAGCGGCCATGCCTTGTGTGCGCTTACAACTCCAACTCAACACGCAGGGGACAGACAGTGGTCACGCCTTGTGTGTGCGTACAACACCAACCCAACACGCATCGGCCAGACAGCGGCCAAGCCTGGTTTGAAGACGGATAAACTCCAGACGTCGGGTTATCATAATAATCATTACGCTTTTTAGTCAATCATCCAGTCCTGAACTCTTGAACAATTAACATCAGACACGGTAAAATGGTTACTCCCTCCACACTCACACACTCCGAAGCCAAAAGTCTTTAATTAGTATTATTGTACTTTGCTTACATATATTTGTTTTTATAACGCATCTTTCATGACTACTTTACGGTTGTCAAGTATAGGAAATCATTCAGATTAAATCAATAAAAATGAAATCAAATAAATGAAAACAACGTATCCAGATTATATCAAAGTTATTAAACCATTGCTGTGACGTCATCCTATTCAACAAAGTGTAGATTATTTTTTACGAATCTACTGTTATCCGTTGATTCGTACAGATAACAGTGGATTCGTAAAAAATAATCAACACTTTGTTGAATAGGATGACGTCGACAATGACAATAAAGTTAATTATTTGGCATAATTAAAAAACACTTTAATATACATATTGATGACAGAGGTGATGGTCGAAACGTATATCTACAAACAATTTAAATTTTCTCTCAAGAAAACTTTCAAATGCAACCAGTAACTCAATTTGCAAGATAATAATTACTCATACGTTCTTTGCATGCTCAGTTTAAATATTATTTTCCATCATGATGACACAATCATATCCCCATTACTAACATTGGAAACACTTCTTTGTGATAACTGTATAACACCTTTATAAATTATATTATAGTGACTTATTTATTTTATTTATTTTTGAATTCGACTCTCTGATATTAGACTTTACAACCGATTTTTGAATAGTTTACTTTACCCAAATTTTTAACAATAATTCGAATTATTCCGTTTTTCTATTTTTAATTCAATTAAAAAATATCAAACCAATCGAAGAAAAAGGTGATACGCATACTCGTCAGAAAAAAAACGTCGAAAAGGGGTCGGATTTTGCCCCATTGGCGTCGTCGACATCCCGGGAAGCCTTTTCAGGTTAACTTTTGGACATTATGGGTAGTCTTTTTACGATATCTTTTACTTTAGGATCACTTTTTCAAGTTATTCTAAAATTCCAAGTAATAACTACAGAAAAGGTTTCGAATTGATTATGTTTTTATTGCTTTGTTCCGTTAGTGATCCATTTCAATGTGTTCCGCCATTATTGGGTCGAATTTCCATTACGACATTTAGGGGTCAATTTTAGTGCATTTCGACATTGTGACATTTAGGGGTACGATTTAAAAAAATATTTTACGACATTAAGGGTTGGAATTTGCTGTACATGATTTCGACATTTAGGGTCCAATTTGAGGTGCTCTGACGAGCTACCACTTTCTTCTTTGAGCGACCCCCATGCCCAGGTTACAACGTTTTTCAATATCAAATATTTACCTTTCCTTGGCTGCTGCAGTGGTAATCCAAATATTTCGTCTGACAATATGTGTAATGTTTTGCCTTTTTTATATATTCCCGGGATATGCAGCATTTTAAATCCTTCGTCCAGTTTAGCTGGTTATTCCGGTAGTATGGGTATATTCCGGTATCGAATTTATTCCTTGTTGAATGTTGTGCATGCAGTAATCAGTAGTACAATTGCGCACCACACCTTGTAATGCCCATTTGACTTTTCCCTCATAGAATTACGTAACAGAGCAACCCTGTACGAACCCACTTTCTTTGTAATATTTCAACGCGCCAATGCGTTTATATTAAGATCTGTTATTACCTTTCATTGGCTTATGATTAGAAAATGTATTTAAAGACCTTGATCATAAATGGTGTATGGTCAGCTGTATGGTAAACTAATCACCTGTGGTCATTTCTATTGAACGGATGAAGAACTCTTGACACTCGCTTGGAATTTCAATTTAATTTTCTATTCAACGTACGAATCTACAGTTATTCAAATTGCAGGTGCTTAAATTGGGCAATGGTTTAAGTCGGTGATTAAACTTGTAATCGTTGATTCGTAATTTCGAATCTGCTCGGGGCTACGCCCCTCGCAGGTTCGAAATTACGATTCAACGATTACTCGTTTAATCTCCTTAACATAATAAAGATAGAAGAGAGAGATTACTGACATTAACAATGCTCGATCCTGCAGTCAATGAAATTAATGCTGTATGATTGTCTCACCAGATAACCAATTTCATTAATCTATAACAACACTTCCGTTGAGATGTTCGTGACGGAAGATGATGTAAAAGGCCAAGGGAGTATTTAGGATAAACCACGTTTTATTAAGTACTATGCTTACGATTTTGCTGATTATAACCCGGTTAATATGTCCTAAAATAGGGTAATATCGACGCAAATATGAAGTGCTAAATAAGAGTAGATGCTTTACATTTTTGTTTTGTTTTGTTTTTTTGGGGGGGGGCTAGTTTCGGAAAACGGTTGTCATTTGAGTCTGGTTGCCATGGAAACCAGATTAGGTCTCATATTGATCAAACACGGTTAAGAAGCCGGATTTTTTCTATTTTCAATTATAATTAAAATTTTAAAATAGATAACGGAAATTCGGCTTCATGTTTTGTAACACTAGGTGAGCTTAACATCTCTGCAAAATGTCATGGCCGTATGATAGTTCGTTTTTGAGTAGCGCTTGTTCCCGTTTTGCAACTTTGGACGTTTTGCTATTTCGAGATATTAACGAAAACATATTTGAAAATATAAAAAATTGTAAACCTGATAGAGTTGCTACTTTAGTTGAATGTAATTATTATATTATTAAAGATAATGAATTAATCGATATTTTGGGCCCATTTTGGGTAAAATCACATAATTAATAGCTTTGCTACAGATTTCTTAAAGTTAGCAGGTTTAAATATAACAGCAGGGTAAGATAAAATAAAGAAATATACGTATAAGAAATGCGATCAATTATAAAGTTTGATTTGATATATTGTGCAATGTATATTTTCGTGATAATGTACTTTTTAAATATATATGGTGTACTTTTAAAATAAATATGGTGTACTTTTAAAATATATATGGTGTACTTTTTAAATATATATGGTGTACTTTTTGTATATATATGAAACGTTTAGGTTACATGTATTTTCATAAAATAGCCTCACACAAACCCACTTTTCAGCTTTTTCTTTTCCATTTTACCAAATGCGTTCAAAACACCTCTACAAGAAAAAAGTAAGGATCGATCGCAATAGTATGGGGAACTTAGTAGTAAATTTGTGATGACTCACACCGAAAAGGGGGACTTTGCGACGATCTGCAAACTGAGATATCAGGCTTTGAAGTTGAGAAGTGGTAAAATTTTCGTCTGGGGGTGAATTTAAGATTTTGTGATATTATGAATCTTCAAAGTTTTAAAAATCTTCCTACCAAGCCGTTTTCTATAAAATTATGAAAAAAGAGGAGTTTTTTGACAATTTTCTAACACCGTGGCAATCTCGTTTTCGCAATTTTGTGATCGGAAGAAAAAACATCCATATTAATTAAAAATATGCCTAATTTGCCATATTTTTTTGTAACTGAATTAAAGATATACATCTTGACAATATCTGTGTCAAATTTGATGATGATTGAGTGATCCTAAGTACCCGTTCTAAGGAGATTTTGTGTATAGTTGAATATTACTCAATAAAAATTGATGCTTTAACAAACCCAAACTTTAAAGCCTATTTTCTCCAAATACTATCTTTAAAAATTGATCAACACGCTCTTACTAAAATAGCTATATCTTCGGAACGGATTGTTGTAACGAAATGTTTGAGATACAAAATTACTTGTGAATCTCTAAGCTTTCTTATGATGCCAAAAACTCAATTTTATGTCGAAACCAAAGTCCCCCCTTTCGGTGTGAGTCATCACATATATGTGACCTTCCAGCCCGTATGAGCAGTAAATGCCAGAAACTTCATTTTGCGCTACAGGTGGAAATACATGTCAAGGTCATTATTTTCCGAAATTGATTTTGTGACAGATTCACAATCCTAGTGCTTACTACAAAATACCAGCAAAGTTTCATTTCAAGAAAATAATGGGAAATGTGAAATAAATTGCCTTATTCTTAAGACGATCAACAGAAAAAATAGGGCTTACTAATCTTTGAATGCGTTTATCTCAGTTATACGTTTTACTCCCTGACAACCTTTGAAGAACCATAACTTGACTTCTGGAAATCGTGTGAAGTTCATCGAATTGTCATTTTAATCATCAAAGCATGGTATTTGCAAATAAATAAAAAAGAGAATATGACAAGAGCTGGCATTTACTGCTGTTTTGGGATGGACGGTCACATATGTTGGCAAAATGAGCCGAAAGTCGCGAATTTCTAAATTTTGTTTATTGCCTATTTTAATTTTCTATAATCTCACTATTCGTATTTTATATAATAGGCCACATCTAGTCTGTCCATTCTCTGTATAGAGATCAAAATTATGGGGACACTGAACTGGTCATTTTTTGGAAAATATGCCTATTTTGGTAAATATGTTGTTTTACTTTGATAAAATGATTTAAAATTTTAGCTTCAATTTGCTTTTTAGTTGACTTCAATACGATATTCGGTTCAAAAGTTATGGTTGATCAAATTGAAACATATTGACGCAAATCGTAGGAAAATGTATTTTATTGTTTTGACGGGGGTATAATGAACAAAATCGGCCATTAAATTGATTCAAATTATTTTCTTGCCAAATCTATTGCATGGAAATAGCATTTCATCCATTCCATGTTATTTTTTTACATTGAAGTTATGTTAATGAGACTCGAAATATTTGCGAAAAAATTACGTATTAATTTTTTTTTTAAAAAGCCAATTTCTCCAAATAACGTTTTTCGTCATATTTGAGTGTTGCGCGCAGGATTTCTCGGGCATACATCCTCCAATTGACTTGACATTGTGCATGGATGTCGTTCATGCATGTCTCAAGACCACTAAAGAGCCACTTTTTTGAAATTTGCCATAATTGCGCATTTAAACGCGTTTTTGTTAAAAATGACGTGTTTCCGCGCAATTTTCAACATTACGCGAGACCCACAGGCTGAACGGGGAAAAAATTGTAAAAAATGGCTCTTTAGCGCTCTTGAATATAAAAAAGTAAGGCAGAAGAAAAAAAACCCAATTATATTGGCCAATTAATTACCAAGAAATCCTGCGCGCAACGTTACACTGAAAATCAAATATGGCTGCCGTTACCATGGCAACGGTATGTGCGACACTGTTTTTTTTTCGCGTCAATATTCAAAGTTCCTTCAAGTACCACCATCCCACCAAATTTGAAGTCTGTGGGAACTTTATTTTGGAAAAAAACATTTTCAAGTTCAGTGTTCCCTTAAAGGCTGTCCACTGAAAATCTGCCAATTAAAATAGCTGCAAATCGGTCATAACATTACTGATTACTATCACTGATTACTATACGCTGGGAAGTAGTGACGTCACATTTATGATAATTATCCCAACACGTTTGATCTGGTACCAAACAAATGATCATCATGTCCTGAGTGGTTCAACTGATCATACGTATTAACTGAATAGGCGTACGTAAACATACAAATCAGACTGATTTTTTCGATTGGAAAATAAAAATAATAGCTGGGGTCCAGGTCTGCATGTTTTCCCTTATTTTTGTTTTAGACGAATGTTATGGTATCAAATAGGAGTATGACCTTTTCCCCATAGACTTAACGTGTTGTAAAACTGTTCTCCCCGTTTGGAACCAAAGCGCACCTGTTGGGTGATTTGCATAGATTATGATGACGTCACTACTTCCCCGGCGTATAGTGTATGATAGCAAAATGTGACCAATTTACAGTGATTAATACCGGGGATTAATTGCACTTCCCAGTGTAATTGACCTTCGAAACTCGAGGTATAAAAACCGAAATTCGACCTTTTATAAGTATTTTTGATTTAGAAATCAGTTATATTTATTCAAAATCTTCATTCGCGATGTTCCACTCTTTTTGCTACAGCAACGCACAAATATTTACTATAATAGGTTATATATGTTTGTTTTGAAAGTGTAAGAATATTAAAAGATTTTTAAGTGTAAGAATATTGAAAGATTCTTAATATCGACTTACTTAACTCGGCTAAGATGGCATATGCAAACGTTATTAGTTGGGTTTTTTTTAGGTGTTTTTTTTCTTGGTTATAAGATGCGTCTTGACTTTTCTGTACATGCAAATACTTTTTAAATACAATTTTTCACCAATTACCAAATTTGGTATAGATGTTGCATACACTCTTAAAAAGAAAGGATCAAATTGATCCGATTAAGTATTAAATATGAGCTTAGTCTTTTTCCGGATCAATTTGATCCAAATTCTCCTCAAATTTGATCCTTTTCGGTTCAAACACACTCTTTTTTGATCCGGAAAGGATCAAATTTGAAGAGAATTTGAATCAAAATTGGTCCGGAAAAGGGTACGCTCATATTTAATACATTATCGGATCAATTTGATGTTTTCTACATTTTTTTCAAATCAAAATTTCATATTTTCCGCTGCATATTTGCCGTTGCTACAATTTGAATGTTTTATTTAATAGTATCCTGTTCATACTCATAGATACATTATTATCTTTATTGATTGTTCTATTTTTATATATGGTGGCATTTCATTAGGTGGGTATGCTAAAAAGGTGGTGTTGTTACATTTTTTCGTGGGTTCTCGAACTTAATTTGATGTAAGATCACTATTCCATAGCCTATTGACTTGTTTAATGTCTCATTTAAAAGCTTACACTTTCTGCTATTTTCGGTAGTAATTTGGTTTTAATGGGTTACATAATTTAAGAGAGACAATGGTTTGAACTTGGCAGTACAAGGGTGGTGGTGCCTA
>JXSR01S002359.1:154287-164375 GCA_000969725.1 Ophiothrix spiculata
GAAACCGATTGACGAAACATCACGTGTAGGGTACTGGTGGATAGCTATGACCCTCACGAGTCCATTGGTACCAAAAAATTGAAATCGGACCTTGTATGACGTCACAGAGACGTCATACGTGACGTCAGTCAAAAAATCGCAAAAATCACCAAAAATCGCCAAAATCGATGTTTTTCGCTATATCATTAAGTAAAAGGTGCATTTTTTAGCAATGATGTGTGTCAAAGTATAATTACACGTGTTCTTGCTCCAAATAAATCAAATACATAAGATAAGACAAAGTGGAAGGGTATCCTGAAAGCAAAAAATCACGATTTGTGTGTAATTCCCGTTGAAAATCAGTTTTTGGTCAGTTTTTTGTTTGATCCAGCGTGCTATTATGCAACTTCCTAACCCTAGATCCGATTTTTACAAAATTGCTCTTAAAAAGAGCGCAAGGCTTAAAGAATAAAATTCAATAAGTTTCACTGCGAACAAATAATACCCAGCGGAGGTATAACAAAAAAAAATATCGGTGGGGGGGCGGATTCCGCCCCCGGCTCTTTTCGGGTTAAAGGGGGAGGGTAAACATGTAACAAATAACTTTTTTCTTATTGTTTGTCGTTAGATTTGCATTTTTGTTTGTCAAACAAACAGTGAGATTCTAATTATAATGACCAGTGTTGAATGTAAACTTTACAAAATATGAATCTAGAAACTTTGTAAAAATGTGGTTTTGGTAACTGTGATCGGTGTGTGAAGTTAATAAAATAAAATAAAAACTTTTTTAAAAGTTAAAAAAAAAAACCTAAAGATTTATCGTGTACGTCATCGGTCGTTACGCACTTTTTATCTATAAATAGCAAGCTGCATTGATATTTTGTCCGTTTGAGTGAGTCACTGCAATCTACTTCAACAGTTGACACACGCTGCTAATCAATGTTGATCATTTTCTCCAGGTCAGTGTTAACAAAAAATAAAGTGGCAATATACTCAAGTTCATAGAACCAAAATAAAGTGATGATCAACAATGAGTAATACAGGGAAATCACGTTCCAATACGCTGCAACAAGTTATACCAAGGAATATAAAAAGTTTAAAACTGTTCTACTCATTTTTCAAGATCAAGATTTCAAAAAAGTTCGTGTGTTTTGGTTCTCGGGGTTAGTAAAGTCTAATAGTTCTACAAATTGGAACGTTGTTACACATCCTTCATGTGTTTCCTATAGGTTCTCAAAAGTACACAATGAAGAGTGCTAAATATGTGATGACTCACCCCGAAAAGGGGGACTTTGCGACAGAACACTTTTCAAGATACTGACTAAAATAGGTAGCAAAAAACAAAGAAAACAATAAGAATTTCCAGCAGATTTTCTGTTGTAAAATTTGATCGCGCCTTGATCAATTTTGACAAATAAGGTGACATTTTAAAGCTTACAAAATGCTGTAACAGATGAAATGATAAACTCAAAATTGATATCATCTGAAAAGTCCCCCCTTTCGGGATGAGTCATCACATATGTGACCGTCCAGCCCGTATGAGCAGTAAATGCCAGAAACTTCATTTTGCGCTACAGGTGAAAATACATGTCAAGGTTGAAATTTGCCGAAATTGATTTTTTGACAGATTCACAATCTGATTACAACAAAATACCAGCAAAGTTTATGATAGGAAATGTGAAATAAATGTGCATTTTCTGAAGACGATCAACAGAAAATATAGGGCTTACTAATCTTTGAACGCGTTTATCTCAGTTATACGTTTTACTCCCTGACAACCTTTGACGGACCATAACTTGACTTCTAAAAATCGTGTGAAGTTCATTAAGGTGTCATTTTAATTCTAAAAGCATGGTCTTTGCAAGTAATTAAAAAAGAGCTGGCATTAACTGCTGTTTCGGGGTGGACGGTCACATATATAACTAAACGCACCTTATGTTCATTACATATGCTGACTTTTAGGACGCAGTCACATACCAACGTATAAAGCATAATGTACGCATATAACGTTCAAACGTTTCACATACTGAACGTTCACCAAGCGGATTCTACCGTATGAATAATGAATTGAACGTATACATAACAGACACAACCGTATGGATATCGAATTGACCGAATTTGTAACAAACACGTAGAAAAACAAAACAATAATGGGATGATGTACGACCGATTAACAATGTTTATTTTACCACTTCGTAAACATTCGTACGAGCGTCTTGCGGTGGTCTTACGAAAGAGTGTTTACTCATAATCAGCTCGCAAGGTCGCACACATTTCTAACTGTGTTTGTGCGATAGACTTGTGACAATTTTGTCAGTAAAGTACAAGAATAAAGCGTGGAAAGGGGGATACAACACGAAATAGAGAAAAACAAATAAAGAAAGGGTATTAAGAGAATGTGTAGAATTACAGAAAGAGAAAAGAGTAGGATAAAAGTAATTTTACGGCACAAATTACAACGTCATTACAACAAATTCCTCGTTTAAGAAAAAAAAGGGGTGACATCATATTCAAATTCTCCATGGTGCCACTATCGCAAAGCATAGGCTACTTTTAACTTTCACCCCCGTCCAGACCAAAGTTGAGTACCCCCGGGCTTCTAGTACGGTATAAGAGTACGGTATTCAACCCTCTGAAATTAAAAATCAGTCGCAATGCCTATCCTTGTTGACATAATCAATGACTAGTAATGTTTGAGAACAGCATACCAATTGCTCCTATGAGCCATTCACCGACAATGTATGTTCACTGACCATGTCAATATCAACATATACAGCAAATGTGATTACTATATGCTAATCCCAGAGAGATGATTAAAGAACTGATTAACACGTCTCTGTCAACTTCCACATTAAAAAGCATTCATTTGAATAGGAATTACAATGGCAAAGCTCTTACGATGTTTGTACGACAGTCGTGCGAACGCCGTACGTGCTCCGTACGAACGTCGTGCGGCAATCGTATGCAGGTACTCGCAAGGCACTCGTAGCAAGATATTGAACATGTCAAATAACCAGGCTGCGAGCTTAAGAACTGTTTTTGATCGTACGATGCTCTTGGGGCGTTCGTACAACGTTCGTACGAATCGGTCAAAACAACTGATCGCAGCTTGTTTGTAAGGCGTTTGCGACCAGTCGTAAGGGTATTTTTTAATCTGTTTTAAAAACAAAACTCATTTTCGTCAAAGGAAATACATTTATTAACATTGCCCAGAATATAAATTTCATAAAATTAACATTAGTCAGATATTTGTAAAAAAATATACCTATTCTTGCGAGCGCCGTGCGAACGTCGTACGAGCCTCATTCTTAAAGGACTCGTACGAGTCTTTTGATCGTACGATCATTGTGACCGTAGCTTTATTCGTACGGAGGGTTGATATTTGGCTTTACAAAGAGTTCATGTTTTGTTTTTCAAAGTAAGGCCCATTTGTGTTACATCTTACCAACCTCATCCATAACTAACTCCACCCTGGTAATGTTTAATCAGTACATTCACTATCATACCAACTTTTGACACTTCACTGGATTATTGAAAAATTTGGCAAGAATTGATGGACAATTAGCCTGTTCAAGTTTGCCGTAAGTTCTCTCATTAAAGGACAAACGATCGTAAATGACAAAAAAAGAATCGAATTAATTTTACCGCACAAAAGAGGCCTGTCAATCAAAGTATAGGATAAGCTATAGTCTTCGACTAAAACAAAACGTCTAGAGGTTTTTAGTTGTGCTTTCTATCGTGTAAACACAAAAGTATTGTTAAGGATTGCAATTTCTCAAGTGGGGATTATCTATACTTATTGATTCCAGTGAATAGAATAAGTAATGGGTTAACAAAATATTTTACTACGGATTACAAAATGCATTGTTATGCACGGACAGAACATTTGAACTAGCTAATTGTACATACTTATCCATACCAACCAAATCCATTAACTAGTTTCTTGAGCTATTTAACACATTATTTAGACTTTAATTCCTGCTTGTTTTTGAATACGAATAAACTACCTTAAAAACCATTATCTTAAAAATATCACAGAATATAAGAAAATTTGATACACAATAATTATTTTTATGATATCTCAGCCTTTGCCACTTTATTGAAGGGTTTTGTTTTTTTCTTAATTGCTTGAAAGACACAGAAATTTCCTTTGAAATAATACTAAATTTATGACATTGCATAATATCATTGAAAGATATGACAAAAAATGATGCATAAATCTCTCTCAATGTAACAAATCCACTTTTTTGGAGTGTCCACGTTAACCCTTGTCCTCCGAAGTGGGATGGGAGTTGTTGCAACCCCCCTAAGGTTTTTTCCCCGCATAAAAACCCAGGCATTTGGGTAATATCTTTTACATCCTTTGCAGTCATTTTGAAGAAAAACTTAGTCGGCTACCATACTTAAGTGACCAGGGGGGGTCCTAGGGGCCCTACCACAGGTTTTCGCGCGTAGCGCGAAAACGCGGAAAAAAGTTACATCGCCGCTCCATGTAATTGTCAAACTTAACGCAGCGGGTCCCTCAGTGGCAAAAAAATTCAAATCGACCAAGTCGTTTTCGTGCTAATTAGCATAAAGTGATTTTTTCGAGGGCGCTGTTCAAATTTGTTTTGCCCATAAAATCGAAACCGAATTAATGTTTTCTAATTTTATTTTTGCAATTAGCAAATTTAAGCAAAATTTCATGCGAAAATGCCTTCGGGAGCACGGTTTTCGAAATTTTGGCAGGAAAATTTTTGACGCGACTCAAAAAATGGTTTTTGGGCCGCCATTTTGAAACGGTTCATCCGATTTTCACATTTTTTTCTGTATTTTGGTCCTTATTACATGTTTTATCATTGACCAGACTTTCAACGTAAAATTCATACCGGAAGGATGTTTTTTAAGGGGGGTCCCTAGGAACCCCCCCCCCCCCCCCCTGGACACCAACGGGTGGGAAATACCTTGGTCACTTAAGTGTTAAGGTGGGGTTAGGGTAGGTCGTCAAAGTTGGGGTGTAGGGGGGATGAAATCCGGGAAATTTTTAAGTCACCATTTTGAAAAATTCATACATGCTATAAGACTCAAACTAACAAGACATGTTAGAATCATCATTTTCCTTCCTAATTAGCAAAAAACCGGATGAAAATCCGTTATTTAGGACTTTTATAGCAAAATGTTGATATTGGTAGCCAGTTTTTCCACAATTCAATTTCGCTTGATTGTTCAATCCTAAAGTACTTTATGACGTCATAAGTACGTAACGCCTCGGCCGAATTTTGTGATTATGGTATCGTTGGATAGGGGAGAATCATACCTATCTATTAATAGCAAAAACAACGTTCCTAGGGGGTTCCGTTCTAAAATATTAGGGGGGTTGCAACAACAACCCTCTTCGGAGGACGTGTTATAAACAATAGCTTAGGAGGACAAGGGTTGTTAATAAGTGATAATGATAATTATTTCAACCGACATACATTTTAAAGTATTCATGATCAACTATGGCATACACCTATGTCCGTAATCCGTATACCGTATATTGAAGCTTATTGAATATCAGTTGTTCTTTTGTCATACAATCATAAATCTTGGTCAACTTCATTTTGACTTCACTGTATCTAAAGCTCATTTATTAATCACACCTAGTTTTCTACAACTGTAGAGGCTAGTACTTAGATATTAACATTTATTTGTCCAAGATTTTTCCCGATCTTAAACTATAGCTTCCATCATTGTCCTTTTTTTAGCAAATAGTTTATCAAAATAGTAAAATAACACCTATAAGAGTAATTTTAAATACTTTTTAGAGAGCAATAATTATTCTACTTTTATTAAATTGCAATGTCGAACGATAACCAATGATGAATACAAAGTATTTAGAATCAGAGTAAAACATTACACTTTGATAAAAATTGCCAAACTTACATGTAAAATCAGATCATTTAAATTTTCTGATTGATAGGGCTGTTTATAAATCAAATTTTATCAAGCTTACAGTAACTTTAATACTGCTTAATTAAGGCTACATATAGGCATTTTTAAAAACATTAGTTTATACCTCTGAGCTTAAACACAATTACACTAAATATTTGTTAAGTGCCCTTTTGGTTTTTGGAAAGTATTTTCAAAAGGGCAAACCTGTGAAGATGAAGCACCGTCTGTCTGTTCGGAAGCAGGAGTGTTACGACTTGTATTTGCTGATGAGCTGGGAAGAGTCAACTTCCGCTTTAAAGTGTAGAATGGTTTAGATATTATTATACTTACATCAAGTCTTGTGGTTCCAATTTTGTTCAATGCAGTTTTTTAAGTTTGTTTCCGTCTCACAGCACGCGTTTTCGTCTTAGTTTTGACGAGTTGCGAAAGATTTTAACACTGAAGTGTATAAGGGGCGGGGGTCCATATGGACCCATGATTTCGCGAAGCCCGAAAACACAACATAACCCGATAAAGCTGCGAAAGACTTTAACACTGAAGTGTATAAGGAGCGGGGGTCCATATGGACCCATGATTTCGCGAAGCCCGAAAACACAACATAACCCAATAAAGCTGTTTTATGTAATTGTCAAGGTAGGAATTGCGCATGTTTTGATGAAAAAAAGAATCAAATCGGTCTTGTCGTTTTTGAGAAAATTAGCATAAACTGGTAAAATAATGGCGCTGTTCAAAATTTGTTTTGTCCCTAAAACCAAAACGAAACAATGTTTTAAATTTTTATTTCAGCAATGTATTTGTAATTATAATAGGCTATTATGAGCAAATTTTCAATGAAACATTTGTTGGCGGGAAATGTTTCGAAAAAAATGAAAATTTGACACAAATTAGATATCTGGCCGCCATTTTGAAACGGAATGATGGATTTTTTTTTTCGTTTCATATGGATTGTAATAAGTTGGTGTCTCACTGTGCACAGTTAAAAAGAAAATATATGTTGAGAACATTGTTTTAAAGCGATCAAAATCATGGGTCCATATGGACCCCCGTTATGCGCTAACGGGATTCTAAAACACCTTATGCACTTAAGTGTTAAGTAGACCATCCACAGTTGACAGATTGAGAGTCGAGTTATTCAATTAATTATAATTAAAACTAGGATAAAATAAAACTGGAGCTAACACAAATAGGGGTAGAAATGAGATCAAAATAAAACGAAAATTGGGATGAAATCAAGTCAATGTGGTCAAAGTTGACACTGACAAATGAAACACGTTTAAGATATATTTTATCTTTATGAGACTTACGAAAAGTCTAGAGAGTGAGAAAGAATCTTTATGAATTACAGTAACTGCGTTTGAATGATCGACCTCATAATGATACTCACTCTTGTCTGCATGACTGTGTTCATTCAGAAAAAGGAAACACTCATCGCATGATCTTGCCGTGATTCACAATATGTGACCGTCCACCCCAAAGCAGCAGTAAATGCCAGTTCTTGTCATTTTCACCTTTTTAATTATTTGCAAAGATCATGCTTTAATGCTTAAAATGACACCTTAATGAACTTTACACGATTTCCAGAAGTCAAGTTATGGTCCGTCAAAGGTTGTCAGGGAGTAAAACATATAACTGAGATAAACGCGTTCAAAGATTAGTAAGCCCTATATTTTCTGTTGATCGTCTTAAGAAAATGCAAATTTATTTCACATTTCCTATCATGTTCTTGAAATGAAACTTTGCTGGTATTTTGTAATAAGTACTAGGATTGTGAATCTGTCAAAAAATCAATTTCGGCAAATTATGACCTTGACATGTATTTTCACATGTAGCGCAAAATAAAGTTTCTGGCATTTACTGCTCATACGGGCTGGAAGGTCACATATGGTTTAAAATCACTTACAAGTACACTTTATGGAGTAAAGTGTACTTCAATGATATTAAACGGATTGCAGGATTATATTATGCAATGTTAAGATTGCTCGTGGTTGGGGAAAAGGCAAATATAGAATATTTTTTAAATGTTCCAATGCAGGAAAACGAAATGTACTTTTTCGTTGTTTGTCATGCGCAAGAGGATTCAGGAGCAATCGCTTTATACATATTCATTATTTATTTATTCATTTGAGCGCCTTTCTAAAATGATCAAAGCACTACAAATTAAACATACAATTATAGAATTAACCTTAAGATAAGTATACCCTTGGAATTGGCAACACACTATTTAAAAAGTTAAATAAACAGGATATTTTGAAAACACAACTGAAAAAGGCAATTAAATTAAAAAACGCCTACTTTTTAGAAGAGAAGTAGGTTCTCAACAATATTTGTTCCATATTGAACGAATTAAAACGATGTTTAGCATCTGGATTAGATGGGGAGTTTTAAGACGAAGTGAAGATCATAAAAGAAATGGGTGGTATATTAATAATTTCGATTGATACTTTTAAGAATCTCACGAAATTATCTAAAAAGATCTGAAAAATCGTAGGATTGTAGTTATGATAAAAGGCCATTATTCACGTCATGTAGTCGTAATTAAATCATTGGTATATCACTTGATTCTACTAACACCGCATTAAAATACAAATAGTGTTTATACAGTATACTTACGGGATATAGTCAATTATCATTTCAATAAGTGCGTTTAACTGTAATACACACTGTGTCAAATTACCATTTAGCAGATAAGGTTAACAGCTCATCAGAGTGCACTTATTTAAGAAGCAAACACAATCACTATTGAACATCATTCAGACATTTCCTTATTTAAGAGTATAAACAATTTTTTCTTTTAATAATAATATCAGATCTGTTGGAGGCAACAAGGTAAGAAGTTATAAACGTCTTGAAAAACAATGCATAAAAAGTTTATTGTGTGGAAAGAGGCAAGTTGCAAAACGCTTTGTATATAACTTCATCCACAGTTGAGTTAAGACCCGGGGAGGCAGTCATATATGAAATGGATACGGGTGTAAGGGCCGCGCTCCGAAAGGCTGGGGCATCGGTGTGAGCAAGGGCTCAACAAATGAGGGGTCATTGGGTGCGAGCCTGATTTTTGGCATTCAGTGAGAGAAAAATACAAAAATATGAGGACTTATGGGTCAAAAACTGAGGGTTCATTGGGTGAGAGCCTGTTTTTGGCATTTGGTGAGCAAAAATTGGCATTCGGGGAGAGAAAAATATCTTTGGGTGAGAGTACATGAAATTATAAAACATTAGGGGTCTTGAGGTGCCAGCAACGCTGAAAAAGGGGTTCTTTTTACCCTTACATACGCGTCGCCTCCAGAATTGGACCCCCCCCCCCCCGGGAGTTAAGATTTTCATTATTTCATTTCTACAATTTCCAGGTTTAATATGTGTTTTATACACCAACTCAATTGCAATTAATTATTCGTGCTGTGGATAATAAAAAACTGATTCTGAAGGTTATGGATAAGAATAATCTACTTGGTAAATAATACGTCTTTATATCTGATTCGTAGAATTAGTAACTGGGTCACACTTAGTCCATTATACCACTCAACTTCCTATTTTATTAACACCAGTATTAAATACATTAATCCCTAATAATTGAAACATTTACCAAAGTAATATATATGTTGCGTGGTATGTTGGTTACCCATGTTACTTTAAAAATGCACGTTTTTCTTTAATCACGTGTCGTCATATTCCGGTAGAATAAAGATGTTTTCATGAAACTTGTTATCAAGATAACTTATTAAGTTCTTGTTTGGCAGATTCTTTTTCTTAATTTTTGGCCATAACATGTACTTTCTGAGATGACTTTGATATAAATCCAAGGTCCAAAATTATATAATATTCTGTACGGTAAAATCTACATTGTGTTGACAAGTAACCAGAAGGTTGAACATGGAATTCAAGAGTATGGGTTGAGCAATGGAATAGATTTTTTTTTGTTTAACTGGTAAAAATCGTAGGTAAAATCCATTTTTTTTTCATTCACACCTCAAAATTACCGTATTGGAAAATAGAATTTGGAAGGTATCTTTTTTGATTCCATTACTCAAACCATACTCTAGAACTCTATGTTGAACCAAAATTTGATAAAATTTTCTAAATATTTTTATTTTAAGTGCTATGATAGAACAGCCTTTCAAATACATCAAGGAAAAACAATTAATTTGACACACTTTATTGTCAAACTCTCTTCAAAATGCAAATTATTCTGTTGCTTT
>JXSR01S002360.1:58142-72849 GCA_000969725.1 Ophiothrix spiculata
AGTAGTATTACATGTATAGTTCTTTAACTTAAGTATATTTTGAATAGTAGGATTAAGAAGAACAAAAGACAGAAAATAAAATCATTTCCACTCATTTATCAACCTGAAAAATTATACACAAGTACTTAAAAGTATCAAATATGTTTTTGTCTTTCTATAGATCTTTGTCTCTTGTGGCGTAGATTAATTTGAATTAAAATCAGACATTATCTGACTAAACTGACTTTCAAAACGTGATGAATCAATTGAGGATAAGGGTATTAATGATGGTAAATCTCGATTAGCCCTTCTGGTGCCCCTCTTTAAATCATCTCAATTTAATCAATTAAAATCCCAATTAGCCTCACAAAGTACTATATTCTTATCAAATGATAAGACAAACCATCTCATTCTTGAATCATCCAATCATTAAAACAAAAAAGGGTTCTGATCGGAACGAAATTGTCTGTTATAATTAAAATTAAGAAGATTTCAATTTAAGGGGATTTCTCCATGCATGTGTATGATTGGGAGTCCTGATGAAGTCTTTGATGCTACGAAGCATGAAAACATTGATATTAGTTGATATTTAATTTACTATTAATTGCCTGGACACGTGTCAAACCATGCATATCATAAGAAATGAACAGAATCAGCCTCAGATCTTATCCTACCCCTGCAACATTCAGGTTGAAATTGGTAGGATACTAGTAGTACTATACTACATTATGCAATCCGACATGTTCATCAGTATGGTGCTGTAATAATCAACTGTAGATATTTGAGACAATTTTGCAACTTGATACTTTTCATTTATACCATATTTTGTCATAGTAATTTGTGATGTTTACTAAGCTTATATGTCAAATCATTTTAAACAGATGCATAAACAGTAATCAGAAACCTAGCGTGACCAACCGTGCAATAGCAATATTAAATGACGACGTCGTTTTGATGAATTTCATATTATCATTGTAATTAATAAGGCTATTTGAAAATAGCATTATATTGCCAATGACATAGAAAAATGATTAATTAAAGACCGGAAAGTTGCAATTTTATGGAGAATCATTTTGAAATAGTTAGTATAATGTTCGAATATTTCAATTTAAAAATATATTGTTCTGTTTGAATTATAAACCACTAAAGGAATGATTTTAAAAAATATTGTAGCAATATTTATCCGCATATATGGGTGTTAAGAGCTTATAAATATATGTATTGCGTTGCCATGGAAACAAGTGCACACGAATTTAAAACTGAACTTGATGAGGTGGCTATGGCAGTAGACCCTGATATTGCACATCTAACACTCGTACGATTTGGACTACCATCATTTTTCGATATGTAAAAATTCTTAATTGCTATTAAACAGTACAGTAGCGGAATGAACCCACTAGGCAATATAATAGTGAAAGTATAGGGCTTATAACCAAGAATTGACATGGCTTGGTCGGCCTAAAATTCGATCATTTCAATGCTCTTTTATTAATGGTACATGAAATCTCAAAATTCAACTTATTCAATTGATGTATTTTACTCGTCAAGATAGCAAAAATGGTTAAGCTTATAATATAGGTCACAGTACATTTTGTACGTTGGAAGTTTAACCGGGGAGATATGTGTCTTGTTTATTTGATCAGGGATTCTTATGTCGACAGTTGGGTGCCTGATGTGTCACCACGCTTTCTATCTATCTTATTTCTCTTCTTTAACACAAATAATGACAAAACAAAGACTTTAAAGCCCGAGTCTTGGTAATAAACCCGTGAATATGTCTAGCAAGCATATAAGTGTCTGCTTATTAATTTGCGCTACATACAACGCGAATATGGAAAGTCGTTTGTGCCACAATTCCGAGGCTCCGTTTTCACACACGGCCAAGTTAATTACATCCTTCGCTAGATCAAAATCGTGTATATGATAGATCGGTTTTGGTTTATTAATTACTCAATTATTACACCATGTATATTTTCACAGGGGCTTGATGATTAAATGCTGATTAACAAGTCCGCTGTCAATAATCATCCTCGTCAAGTGTTCATTGTCGATATAATCATACCATGATTGTAATCTGAATTGTACCCACAAATAATTTGACAAATTTGTTCATTTTTGTTACTATTTCAGGTTATTTGGAACAAAGTGTGCAAAATGCAGTCAAGGATTTAGTAAAAACGATTTTGTAATGCGTGCTCGCAATAAGATCTATCACATAGACTGTTTTCGATGCATAGCATGCAGTCGGCAACTTATCCCCGGCGATGAATTCGCTCTGAGAGACGATGGATTATTTTGTAAAGCAGATCATGAAGTATTGGAAAGATCAACACCTGATGTAGTGGCTAATAATAATAACAACGGGAATCATCGAAATTATATGAATGGTAAGTGATAAGGGTATTAATGATTGTAAATCTCGATTAGCCCTTCTGGTGCCCCTCTTTAAATCATCTCAATTTAATCAATTAAAATCCCAATTAGCCTCACAAAGTACTATATTTTGGTCGTATTTATCAATGACAAATACATGGACTTCTAGGACCTTAACCTTATCTTGACATGTGAAGGATATCATTTTCACTTGGACAAATCCGGGGGCCTTCTACAGACTGCTTGAGGACTCTATACTATTATCCCCTTTGTTCTTTCTTAGTTAAACAATGAAGTCATCAACCCATAGCTTGGACTAACGCGCGCACGACCTTTTTACCTTGTATGCCGTTCACCCTGAAGTCATTTGGTGTCCAGCTGAACCCCCTAGCAGTGCTGAGCAGCAGCCTGCAAAACCATAGTCAGGGGTTCCGATGGATACATACCCTCAAGGGTTGTAATTATTCAAATTCAGCTTATATAGGTATGACGATTTTGTATAAAGTGCTTTTACAAAGTTCACCCAGGTCATATTATTGATGCCCGCGTATGATGTATTATATTATCAAAAAGAATTACCGTTTAGTATTTAACTTCAATAGTTCATAACAGTTGTACAATAATATTGCGACACCACATAGCACGAGCCAGGTTATGGGCAATATTTTGATAACAAAGGGTTTGATCATTCATCCTAAAAAGCCCTATGGCTTAGGCCCGAATATTGCCAAAAATACTTACAGCGTACAAATCAAAATGCAATCATTTTCTGCCAGGTTAAATTGTAGGTTCAGATTGACCCTTTCCAGTCATATGAGCGATACGCAATTCCTTAATTTATGAATACGATGAAGGTCGAAATAAGCATCTAACTTCAACATTTAAGCAAAATGGCCGCTCTATCTGCATGGAAAAAATTAATATCATATCCCAGAAAACAAATATTCTCTTTTCATTTTTCGTTTGACATGCAAGTCCCAGGGAGAAACAATATACTTTAATATAACAGGGTTGAGAAAATTATTAGCTGCTATAGTTTGAAGGGTTGGTGGAAAATTCAAGCATTATTATGTTGTCGACATTTGGCTTGTGTAGTTGACTTGATGACACTTCTGACGGCTTGTGCAAGCTTTCCCACGTTGAAAAAAAAAAGAAAAACACCGATGTGATAAATCAATGAAGAGCGTTTTTTTCTCTCGCTGTTTTTCTCTGTCTTGTGTGTGTCTTTAGGGAATAACGTTTAAATTTAGAACGAGTATATGTGTGTACGAAGAGTCCATCAAGTGGTTCGACTCTATCGTGCAATGTCAAAGATTTGTGTTTGTTTGTTTGTCAGTTTCTTTTTTTCCCATTCGGATTCAATATTGAAATTAAATATTGAGCACCATGATGAATATGTTGAACTTAATCTTAATGTTCGCTATTATGATCTTACATGATTTAATCCCGAAGTTTACCTAAACCAAAATGGTCTACAGAGTAATTATTAGGTCATTAACAATAAAGTTTTAAACATTATTGGCATTATGGCGAATATGTGTTGCAATTATAAGATAGCTTTTTATCATAATTGTTTTTACAACAAATTAAAGTTTCAACTTACAGAATGGTGATGAATGATGTGAAACGAACTGCATTGGTTTAGTTACAAATACAACAAACTGTTTCGTGTCACATAATCACAAAATATCCAATTAATTAAGTTGATTTTCTGAAAAGGCCTACAAAAATAAAGGCCATCTGCTTTATTCATTTAAGTGAACTTTTTTATCTAAACCTTTCAGACTATATTCTAAACATAATTTGTAACATTACATAAGCCAATGATATTAAAGAGCTTCTCTTTTATATGAAATATGAAAAAAATGATATCTGTTATTAGAAATGGTGGATATGTTTGTGACTACAAAAAATCAATTATTCTAGCATTTTCGACCTGGTAATTTTTAACAAATATAAATTACTGCTTTAAACTTATACTTGATACTACAAACACTTTGCAAAGCAAATCAAATAAAAATTTCCATTTTATTTTTGATTACAACATAGTAGTATTACATGTATAGTTCTTTAACTTAAGTATATTTTGAATAGTAGGATTAAGAAGAACAAAAGACAGAAAATAAAATCATTTCCACTCATATATCAACCTGAAAAATTATAAATGTACTTAAGTATCAAAACTGTTTTTGTCGTACTATAGATCTTTGTCTCTTGTGGCGTAGATAAATTTGAATTAAAATCAGACATTATCTGACTAAACTGACTTTTAAAACGTGGTGAATCAATTGAGAAAAATACAAATAATGTCAGATCATTACAATTTGATCGAAGCGTTCATCAGCCCAAATATGAATTAATGCTGCATCAAAAGTATCATTTAACAGTCAAAACAAATATTTAACTAGTTTTCTTTATTTAGAATTGTCATGTTTATGGATTGTTTTGAAGTTAGAATTTGACTCCTATACTGCAATGGGGACATGACGGGATTATCGTCCTTTTAAAACATTTTCAATGTTTTGCCCAAAATTGATATCAATTTATCTATTTACATGATCGTTTTATACCATATTTTTGTGCGATGTCTAGACCTATATAAAGTACTTGATGTACTTATTTTGTGCCAATTTGATCGATTTCTTCCATTCATGATTAAATTCTACAATATGTCAACGGTAGATACCAACACATTTCGTTGAATTGAAATGACGTTTTTGTTACAGTGATTGCAATTCATATATTTATATTCAGTTATTTATTAATAATTAATTACAATTAAGTTGTTTCCAAGCTTATAAATTACAGTGCAAGAGATGTCTAAAATCTGCAAAAAATACATTCTGCAAAATGATTTTCAGATGCGACATAGACCGTCTTATACATAATGAAAGCACTTAAACCATACCCAAAAGGTTGGTAAGGGTGCTATGAATTTTTAATTTTTACATCAATTGATCAATGAAACAGTCTTCGCCAATTAGCACGCTATGTATTATTGTAATCGTCAATAATTTAACTCATAGTATCATCATGGTTACTGTGAAATAGCCTGAATCAAATAATGGCGTTACATGAAAATGGTTGGGTTTTTTTTCCATAATATTAAGTTCACATTAAATTTCCTCATTCTTACACGTTTAGGGCAAGTATGGAAAGCCCGTGGACTCTGGATATCATTATATATTTAGAACAAGAATGGCGAGTAAGTAGTGTTCAATATCATGCAATAATTTGTTCGAATCATTCCAATGGTCTAGTCGTGCTATATTATACATGCTTCCTGGAATTCAACTAATTTTTTTATATTCTTTTCCTTTCTTTTTTTCTATATTACCTTTGGTTCCCGTCTTCTACTTTGGCTTCCATCTCAATGGTATCAACACTCTAATCCTCCACGTCAAATGTCCCGTTACTTTACACAATGGCACCTTCATCTCGGTACATGCACATGTCCCCTTTGCTTTGCAAAATTACCCTCATCTCGGTAGGTTCACATGCAGAACCTTTACCAAACAGAACAGTGCGTTCACATGGACATAAACAAGAAAAACCAACTCGAGTGAGAACAGTTCTTAATGAGAAACAATTGCATACGTTGAGGACGTGTTATAATGCGAACCCCAGACCTGATGCATTAATGAAGGAACAACTAGTAGAGATGACGGGATTAAGTCCTCGAGTCATTAGAGTGTGGTTCCAAAATAAGAGATGTAAAGACAAAAAGAGGAGTATTGCCATGAAACAGGCAGCCGAACAACAAGCAAACAAGGTAGGCATAGATTACAATTATCTGAGACATGCTCCTACAAACTGAGCGCAAAGTCGCAAATGGAAAGTTTTGAGTTCACAACAAATATGATTTCGTTATTTCTCTGTTTTCAAATATTAATGATATGTCGTTTTCCATTTTGAAGATCTAAACCCATCATATATTTCCAAGTGAAACCTGAATTATTGTATGATAATTTGAGCAAAATATCAATTTGCCATAAAATATTATGGCTGAGACTTCAATCTTAAACAAAACAGACTACATTTCACATTTGTTGCTTCAGAGGCTAGTAATGCCAGCTTCATCATTTGCGACTTTGCGGTCATATTGTGAGAGCAGTCTCAGTAATTGTTTAGTATTCTTAATGAAACGTCAATTGGCAAAGAAAATTATACAGCTAGAGAGAGATTTGAACCGACGACCTCTTGATTGTGAATTTAACGCTCTGTTATCTGTGCTATCCAGCAAAAACAGATGACGGATTGCTCTTGATCTAGAGGTCGCCGGTTTGATTCCCGAGCGTTTGTTTCTTTGAAAATTATGTTTCATATGCATGTTCTTTATTCTATCGTGTAAATGTTGAATTTGACCTTTAACCATCACCATACCCTGATGTATATTTATAATATTGATGCCATTAAACATGTAAAAAGGCCAGGGCTCTTCACCTAGTCCTCAAATAGTACAGTGCACCTAGTGTGTTCATGTATAAAAGCCTCTGCTAAGAGCAGTCATCAAGTATCGCCAGGGTGAAGTGCATAATGATTGCATGTATTTTCTTCATGTTCACTATGGGCTCCACATTCGTGTATGTCATCTTAATTTGCAAGAAATTTATCAGACTAGAATTTCCGGAATCGGTATAGAAATTACCAGCACGTTACCCATTCAAAAATGTTGAACGTGTTGTCAAATTATGCATGTGATACTATAACATAGCTAACTTGGTGCATGTATGTATCAAGCTCTGAATTTTTAATCTTGAAAGCAATTATTCATAATGCTATTAATATATTAAAATAAAGAATATTCAACTAATAAATAGATAAATTTGGAAGAAAATAAATAATAATTCATATTTTTTGTAGAAATTTAATAGGTACTTTAGTTATTAATAATAGATGATATACAATCACAATGCTCTTAAAAGTGATGTTGAGAAAATAATGATAACTGATTGAATTGAGAGTGTGCAATAGCAGTATGTTCTTCAACACCGTCACTTCTCATCTACTTATAACAAGTTCAACGTCATCATTATGAAGGTTGAAAGATGACATTGTTAAGGATGGTAGATGATGATGTTGATCAAAAGCGAAATGCCTCCAGGTAGATGAATAAGAACTATATGTCATGACTCTTGAGGTTCGCCGACAATTATTCTGACCCCAGTGACTTGATGATTTGTGAATTAATTTGGATCAAAATCAGCTTTATTATTCCGTATTCCGTTTGAGTGGCATTTTGCGGAAATCAGTAAAGAATTTTCGATACGTTCAGGGCGAATTTAGATTAGGTTGTTTGAGATAAACTGATTTACAAAATATCAAAACAAAAACATCGTTGCTATTAAATTTCTTGCTAATAAAAGTCTGTACAAGTGAAGCCTTATGGGGCTTGAGCAATACTTGAAGCGAACTTTAATTTCCCTTTTCTCTTCAGTATGTTACATAAAAGGTAATTCCCTAGAATAAATCGCCTGCTCCACTTTAATATCGTCTTATTTCTATGCATGAGATAGCAATCATTACAAGAGTTAGGTCAATGAAAACTAGTGACTGACTGTTCACATCAGATAACTCTGATTGCTCTGTTTTGTATGACACCGTTTGATTTGTGATCAAATTATGCCTTATTTCAGATTTTCTCAAGATAGATTTGTAACCAATTTTGCAAGAAAAGGACACGGTTTGACATGATTTGCATGAATTGCACGCGTGTTGTCAACAATGTGTGGTTCAATTTAGCTGGCAGGTCATGATCAAACATTTGAATATGCGACTATCATGATGATCATGTACATGTGTGTATACTAGATCTTGTCAATTTTGATGGCAAAGGTAAAGGAGACGGCCTGTATAATTTCACAGGTTTGAATGTCCGTCTTACATGAAGCGATTGGGCCACACTCCACAATTTTGATACAATCGCAATATTTCCAACAATCAAGAAATCGGTCTCATGAAATGAGAATGTAGTAAATACATTTCAGATTATGTGCAAGTTACATTTTTACAGTGGATGATTCCTGTAGGAATTGGCAGACGACCATTGTTCTTTCATTACTTAAGACAGTATCTTCTTTATAACACACTGACACATACGGAATTGAAGTGAAATTTGATGTTTAATGGAAGTGTCTACTATGTTTGATATTTGTACATACTTTGTTTTTACTTTGAATGGCAAAATTATACATAATGGGTATTTCAATATAGACATTTTGTTGAATAGAAGTATCTTTTATGTCTTTCATTTGCACATACCTCATATTTAATAGTATGACCGATTTTTGCATATATGTATTTTTGCACACATTTCTGTCACGCATCACTGCAAGATTTCACGATATACCGTTATCATATTTTTAAGTGTTCACGAACTAATCTTAATACATCAGTGCAGTGTAAATATTTTGTTAAAAATTCACCCATAATTTTCATGACTTGATAATAAGAAAGACGAGTATTTGATGTTCTGTCAGAATTCTGTGAAGTATTTAAACTCCAAATAAAGTCAAGTCATTTCTCTGTGTAAATAGCATATCCTTAAGTGCTGTATGTAAGCTTAAGCATGGTAAATCTATGTTGAATGAGGTTGGTAATAAGGTAAATTTATGCAAAATAAATTCATTTATTGTCAAAGGGAACACAAACAATTCATCCTTAAATTAAGAGCTATTGATGAATTATCATTCAAATTGTTATTAATTTGGATTATCACTCTGTTAAAGAGATGAATATCAAAAAAGTTTAATTTGTACTCTTAAATGCACATATTACACGGATGACTACTAGTACTATCATTTAAAATTGCTTTTGAATATTGAATGAGGATGAATGAAATAAGTATGATACATCAGCATGCATATATTATAACAAAAAATATAAATCATTCATTGTAATCCGTCAATTATAAATCATTAATTCACATAGGAAAATGTTTTAAAAAAAATAATATATCATATATCCCTACCACCGCTTTATTGTCAAACTTTGAATTAAAAACAGTTACCCGATCCTTTAATACATACAAGAGAAGAAAAACAATAAAATTGTTTAATATAAATGGCAGGTAGATGGTATGCATAATTCCTATCACATGTTTATGTTAACTGTCTATATTGTGGCACGGTTTCCAGTTCTTATCAATTCCAGTCCAAAAGTCCTAAACCCTAAACATGTACCAATTTTAGTATAGAGTTATTGGACAGAGACTAGCTAATCAAGTTATGCTTAATCACAATCACCAATTGAGAACCACCCATATTCATGAAATGTTGCTAACTTTAGTTGACTTCTAACCTATTGTCTACCTGTAAATATTTGACAAATAGACTAGTTTCCAACTAGAGTTAGCAGCGTTTCATGAATATGGACCCATTTATGAGATAAATGAGAGTAATAGTGCTCTGATTTGTTGTAGTATTGTTTTGGTTTAAAGTACTAACCGGTAAATTGTCCTTTTTTTGAACAATTTACAGGTTGTAATGACGAACTCGTTGCTATAGATAAAATGGTCTTAAATAGACCCGAATGACTCCTATAAAGATCCTATTATAGCGTGTAGCTGTCTGAAGCGTTTACCCTGATAGATATAGCGCGATTAAATTTCACCAGAAGTGATTCGCTCTGCCGCATTTTCAGCTCAATGTGCGTTTTTCTTCTCTTTTTACAAGCTGCAAGCAAACTGACAACAATTAAAGCCTTTAGGTTGTGATTCTCTGACATTGAGCCCCTTGTCGACAATCCTCCATGAGATGGGGTGGATGTGTATGTAAATCACAACGCATTGGTATCGGATGCGCGACGGTTAATAGTTCTATTTAACAACTTTTTGTCAAACATTTAGTGAAAAAGGAGATATCAGGAGCTTAGTTTTGAGGGCAAATAATATTTTTAAGGCTATTTTCATCATTTTATCCGATTCTGTCGGTATTATCAGGTGGTATTTGATAGTGAGGAAATCTGGTATTATTCCGACTTGAGCTCAAGCCCTCTTGACTGGTTGGATGATATCATGCTACAGAAAAAGACGTTTTGACATTGAAATGTGATCATACAGCTTCGTTTTCAATATATAAAGTTATTTAATCATAAACACTTTCAGATTATAATGCATATATTTGATGAGAAACCAAATTAAGGGTATTCATTTTTTATGTTTTATGTGTAGAAGGCAATAATACTGGTGACCTTCGTAAATATTAAACATTTTCTTTTCATTTCACTTAAATTAGCGGTCATCTAATATACGACGGGGTAGCCTGGTTTAATAATGATAACTTCAACCACAATCCGGCTGGAATTAATCGTTTATTCTTCCCTCGCTTCTGTTCGGTTTTTTTTTTACCAATATTATAACAACAATATTCTTAATAAGAAACTTGAAGTAGCAATATTATGATGTTGATCATATCGTATAACTATTGGATTTTCAATTTTCTGATCAATTGTAATAATATGACCGGCTGACTGGCGAACTTGATTAGTTGTTATTTGAGAAGAATAGCGCACAGTATACCGTAAGATCACATCACGGCTATCATGCCCAAGTTAATTAGTTTTGCATAACGGGAGCAATATCTTCATACAAATTTCATTTGCCAATTGATATGCTTTGATTATTTAATATCATTAGAATATTCACTGATATCATCAATTATTTAGGACAGTGTGTTGGAAAATAATATGCTGGATATTATTTTCATTAAGGTATATTGACACTTACTCAGAATGTTCATATAAAGAATGTATTGGGTTGAAAACAATGATCTGGTTTGACGCTTTGAACCAAAGGTTGACTTTTAAAGGATGAATTGTTGGTTTGAAATAAGCGTGAGTTATGTCTTATTTTTGTTAAGTACGTGAGGCACATATCGTTAAGAAGCCGAAGTACTAAAAAGTTTCTCGGACGCTTGAAATACTTAAACTGAAATAATGCATTTGGACGCTCCGTGCGTACAAATTTATCGACCAGCGAAAACCGGATATGCATTGGTCATTTTTTCCCAAAAATTTACTAGAACTTGTACCTCCTCATTTAACCTCTTTTAGATTTAGCGGCGAGCGAGCGAAAATGATACGTGAGATGGGTGCACCGGAAACCATAGTACCATAGATTTATGGTTCGTATACTTTACTCGCAGGACGCGTAACTGAGCCAGACAAATTATAAAGTCAGTTTTTTTCTATATGGACAGCTCAACAAACACACCCTTTCATAATTTTCTGTAGGCTTTTACATGTAGAGTCTTCTCAGTAGAACATAAATAGCTAGAATTTCCTCGATGAACTGGTTTTCAAATCAAATATCTGGGCCAGTAATTAATTTTGACTTGCAGAAAAAATGAACAAAAGAGATTAAATTAGCCATAATTGATCTAGCATATTTTTTCTGGGTTCATAGTTTTATAAATTTTATAAACAGCGGGTTGTATAACCTGTGACGATGTTTTATCTAAGGCAAATGAGGTTAAATTTGGCATCAAAAATATGTGCCAACCCGCAACCATCTGCACCGCTCCGCTTGGTCTGTCATGATTGACGAAAAGCAGTTTAAGCTCAGTTAAACCATACGCCAACATGTTACGTGCACCATTACTCAATCAGATTAATTCAGGGATACAAAAACCGATTTACTATTTATGTAGTGTCTTTGTGAAGATTACAACGATTTGCCATTCCCAGGTCGCCATGTCTTTTGTTAGAAAGTGTCAGTATAGTGTGAAGTTATTTTACAATTCATTTGCCTGGTGTTCGTTTGCATCTTGTCTCACATCCCTCACAAATGACTGACAGCAGAGACCCTCTGCTGACAGCTAGCTCCACGTCGCACATCTTTGCCAAGCACCATTTGCAACACATGAATCTATTCTATTCTTCACATAACGTATCTTTATTTTCTAACACTATTCTTATTTAAATTCATGATTCTCATCTTTAATCTCTTTTAACGGATCATTAATGCAAGAAATAACTCTGCACTGTTGTGTTACAGATTGGTCCGTGAATACTTGAAAATATGATTGTTGTTACCAATGCAATATTTTGTGACACAGTGATGTGTGATATAAATGTGATGTAAAAATACATACATGCAAAAATCGGTCATACATAGTAAATATGTGGTATGTGCAAATGAAAAACATGTGCAAATAGAAGATTCCTCCATTTAAGGTTTATATTGAAATCACCCATTATGTATAATTATGCCATTCAAAGTAAAAACACAGTATGTACAAAAATAAAACATAGTAGATACTTGCATTCAACAAAAGGTTTATATTGAAATCATCCCTTATATATAAAATTCTGCTGTTTAATAGTAAATATGCGGTATGTGTAAATAAAAAACATAGAAGATACTTCCATCAATTGTCCAATTTCACTTTAATCAAATTGTTGATATAGTAGATAATGCCCATAAATGTCTTTGGTATGAACAACACATTGATTGCCAACACATATAATTTCTCCAGAAAGAACGTTGCATGTAATCTGAATGCGTTCATTCTTCTTGCAGGCAGACGCATTACATTTAATATGTATATGGTTTATTCTACATCAAAACCAAAGTGACTTGCATGTGTTTTGGTCATATTTTCAAACACAAATCAAGACAAAACAATTCTCGCGTGCCTGGCAAGTTTATATAAACATCCAAACAATGTTGCCCCTTTTTTATTCTTGAGCTACATGAACTCAACTACATTCTACTATTGTTGGTCGCTCAATCATTATACTATTCGTTTAACAAAGCAATTTATTTGCAATTCATTAAAATTCCCCAGGACCAACAATATATTATCATATGCAAACCGCCTGCTAATAGACTGGGGCAAACTCTATTGTCTTAGCGTTCATTGGCATTCTTCTCTTTCTTCTGTCGCGTGACCAAACACTTTGTTCCTATTTATTGACTTTTTCATGTACCTAAGGCACGGGTCTGTGGACTGAAACAATTGAGGCAAAGGTTATAAATAAGGCCTTCTTTCTCTCTTATGCTGAGAAGACTGCCACCTGGTTGTTGCTTAGTCAGTGTTGCTCTCTGTTTATTTGTATGCTCCCATCAAGGCAAGAAGCAAAGGTTGTTTTATAAGACAAGTCTGAAGAAATTCAACACATCCTCCTTGTCAAAAATGTCAGTCAATCATAAGATGCTCGGTACCTCGCTCCGGGCGTTTGTAATTCAAGTTTCATGATTACATAGTGTGCACTTAAGCGAGAAATTCTCCATGTATAACTTGGTTAATAAAATAACTAACTTGGTCAATAAAATAACATCCATTTTGAACGCAGTGGGATTCTAAGGGTTGCTTTTTAACCATGGTCATTTTAGTAGTTGCAACCTTGTGCTAATTACATTAATGGTAATGTTTTACACTAAAATTGTTTATGTTTTTTTGTAAACCAACTCTTCTTTAGTTCCATTTATAATGAATAATCAAATTCAATCATGAAGTCTATTTCACCATCATAATAAGTAACTTCAGTAATCAAGTCAATGTGTGGGCATTTTATCAAAACGTCAATTTTCATTTAAGATTTTAAATTTCGTGAGTTATTTAGTCATAATTATTGCACTTTCGTGTACATTATGTTAGCAGTTACGTGAAAATACATAAATAAAATAAAATTAGACACAATCGATAAATGTGCCACCGGTATATTTATATGAACTACATTTTTGTAAAGAAATCTTATTTAGTTTGCATGTTCACAGTAACATCTTTTGATGGTCATTTGTATTTGAACCCTACATTAATGACAATTATTTTGCTCATTTATTTCAAATGATTAATTCCCTGTGTATGTCTGACAATACAAGAAAGCGAGTTTACAGGCAATTGAATTGTAGGCATGAGTAAGAACGAATTCCCTCTATTGTAGCGTTGTCAGTACGCCAAAATGCAATCTATATAAATAATATATACCCTGTGGTATTAAATATGTTCGGGCTGGTATTCATTCTCAATAGAAATTATAGTATTGTGCTGTTTCTATGTACCCAGAGGATAATTGTATTCTTTTGATAAAAATCTATCGTTCTATTCATGTCAGAACGTTAGCTTTTCAGTTAAAGAGGCAAAAAGATACAAACTGATAGTAGCAACGTATAAAATTATCATTAACACAGCTTCACAAGACGATTTTCTGTTCGGGTGGGTTGTTCGGGTGAAACCAAATTACACACATGTGATACTGAAGATAACGGGTAGGGTTATAGATTTCTGGTCGAGATTTGGTGTGTTTTCTCGAGTAGATCCTTGTCAAGCATAAATATCGCTTAGGGCATGATGATGATAGTGATGGTGGTTTAGTATGTGATGCCGTATGTGCCCTGGTTACAGTGCCCCGA
>JXSR01S002363.1:0-10861 GCA_000969725.1 Ophiothrix spiculata
ACACTGACGTTGTTTGTAAATTAAACCTGTTAAAGATCCGACTTGGTTTAGCAATGCAAAGGTCGCGGTGTAGCGTGCTGTGGGCGATAACTGCAATATGGAGCAAATGGATAGAGTTGTTTGTTCGCATTTTGTTACGACCTTAAAAGGCGCACAATTTCTTGAGCTAGGGAGTCATGACACCGTCCTGATAAAACTTCAAATGGTACTTATACTAATACTTATTAATCATTGCAAATGAATGATCAAGAGATACTCACTTTCCAAATTGTTCTCCCTCTTCAATTGTTTCAGGTAAGCTTTTCCCTTTAGTCTCAGGTAAGAACAATACTAACAACCCTGCAATAATAGAGAAACTCCCGAACACAATCAACGGAAGCGGTTCCCAGTAGTCGCCAAATATTAATATTAACGGTGCGATAATCCCTCCGATACGAGATGCCATAGAGGATAATCCTATACCAGAACTCCTGTATTAAAAAAAAGGCACCTATGGAGATTAATTTACGTGATACGGGTACGGAATTATTACTTATGATATCACCATCAATATTAGCCCTTGTCTTCCAATCCAAAGTCTTATTTTATAACAAGTCTTCCTGGAAAATTGTTACATCCCCAAGTAAACTTAAAATGACATCCTTAAGGTTGAGTTTATTCCAAAGAATAGTGATCGTTACCTTACAACTGTTGGATAAATCTCGGCCGCATAAACGTAAATAATCGCAAATGTTGCGGTTATACAAAATTTCCCAATCATTACCACTGCAGTCAAAGCTGATCCGGGCTCTGGACATTAAAAAAAATCATTCAAATATGTTGCTGAGATGTTATATGTTTTATGGATTATTCATACCTAAAGGAATTGTTTTAAATTTGTTTAATTAGGGCTGTTACTTATGTTTACATACGGTTTGTGGAATTACTGTACTAATAAATACATGTATAGGATCTCTGTAAAGTAGGACGCCATTGCAGAATCCAAAGGCCTTAGGCCCCGTATCCATAGGCTGTTCCAATGTCACGTGTGCCCTTGATTCGTTTTCCATCGTTCCTAATTCTAATATAACTTCGTTCTGCTTAGAGATAATATCAGTGGTCTTGTGTACGGCAGATATATGCTGTGACCTGGCACCACGGAGAATGGACATGTTCATTCTTGGTGCTGCTAGATCACAAGGCCACTGATATGATCACTAAGAATAATGACGTTTGTAGTCTGTGTAGCGCATCATAATTAGGAACAATGGAAAACGAACAAAGGCACACTCCACATGATAACAGCCTATGGATACCGGCCTTAACACAGCATAACTTTAAGATACGTAAATATGGCCTAGCGCGCGTACAGCAGAAAAGAGCTGAGCAACATGAGACCGCTAGTAACAACTAGTATAAACTATCGCCACAACAATAATTCAATCAGCTTTAATCTGCTGATATTAATGTGTTTACATACCCATAAATATTGTAGCTAAGCATGCGATTCCACCAAGTAGTAACAATACGCAGAGGTTTATTTTTCTGCCGAACCACTCGATCCCAAACATGCACCACATATATGCAGGAACTTCCACAAGACCAGACAGAAAGAAGGCTACGTAATCATTGCTACCTAAATCGGACGTACTTAGAGAAAGCCCGTAGTACACCAAGCTATTGACAAACCTGGATAGAGAGATATAATGAGCAGTGTTTCCACAGTTTTATGAAAGGATTTACTTCATGGAATGATGGAATTTACATTATTGTAATTTTAAACAATCGACCCGGGTAGCAACATATATGAAGTTTAAAAAATAATTAAATGATGCAAACAATAATCTTAACGCTTGTCCAACTAAGCTATTTTTAACTAAGGGATGGGGCGTTGGTTGCCACATCTCTAGTGAACTTGAAATTGAAACCTCCAAAGTTACGTTGTTTTACAATATGGTACAGAGTAGGATTTCCTCTTCCCATTGATAACAAAATCATGAAAAATCATGACTGAAGCTTTACGTAATTTCGATGTCATAAAACCCTTCTGGGCTGAAAAAATTGATGATGGCAATATGGTCACCAACTCAATATTTTGCCTTAAACGTTCAAAATATCGGATTTTTGTCGAGTTTTCCCTTATTATTCCTCGTCTAACCAAGCCATTTTTTGTAACACGTCTAACCAGGGAGGGTAACAACCCCCCTGAATTTTTGGAACGGAACCTATGAACTTGGTTTTGCTATCAATAGATAGGTATGGTCCTCCTCTATCCAACGATACAAAATCACAAAAATCGGCCAAGGCGTTACGTAATTATGACGTCATAAAGGTTGAACATCGGAAAAATCTGAATGTTGGCAAAAATGGCCACCAAAATCAAAATTTTTCTAAATAACGGAATTTAATCGGGTTTGTTTTTGCATATAACGGAGGGAAATATCAATTCTAACATACCCTGCAAGTTTCAGCCTCATAGCATGCGTATTTTTTCAAAATGGCGATTTAAAATGGTCAAAAATGTCGCCGGGTTGCAACAACCACCCTACACCCCAACTTTGACGGCCTACCCTAACCTTACCTTGGGTGGTACCCCCCTAATTGTTTCATAAAAATGACCGCAAAGGATGTAAAAGAGATAACCCAAATGCCTGGGGTCGGTTGCTTTTGCGTTTTTATACTGCGTGGAAAAAACCCTCTAGGGGTTACAACCCCCCCCCCCTGGTTAGACGAGGGTTAATAAAGAAATGATAATTCTTATTATAACCTCTAAGTTTAAGCTTCATGTTCATAACATGCATGTATTTTTCCAAATTGCGACTTTTCTTTTAAAGGGCGAATGGGTACAACTCAATACCTATTGTACCCAGTAAAGGGGTACCCATGTTGTTTTTTTAATCAAAATTTTTGCAAAAGAAGTTAAAGTAATTACTTAGACACCTGAGGCTTGGCCTGATACCTTATATCTGCAATTGACGACAAAACGTTAGGGGTTTGACAAATGTTGGATGGTAACCTGTCCAGACCCCAACCTTCTTAGGTGGACGAGGGTTAAGTTAAAAAAAAAAAGATTGGTATTAATGGGATCTGTAAATGACCTTATACATTACATGAAATGTGGTCATGTCTACCACTGCCTGAGCAGAAATATGTAATACTGTGGCATATGGGAAGCATTTCCAAACACGAGGGGTACATCTTACCAGTTGAACATAATGTTGATAGTTCGCCATCTCAAGGTCGGTGTTTTAAAAAGGTCAATGACGGAACTTTGTTTTGCATTTGCAGCATCAATTACCTGAAAATAAGAAGATTGTTAAATATCCTGGGTAAATCTATACGGCATTTCTAAATCAAGTTAATTTAAAATATTCTAAATATTAGGTAGTCTACATGTTTGTGTAAAAGGGATCAGAGTCTGAGGTTTCCATCAATTCTGCACATTCTTACAAATGCCTCTTAAAAAACACAAAATATGCATAATCCATTGATAACATTTTAATATTTAGTTATCCTTTTAACTACAGTCACTCGTACATGATTCCCCCATTCTTATTGTACAGGTTGTAATACCTCTTCACACTTTCCGGTTCGCAAGTTTCATTATAATAATTTCTCTAGTGCTGAGAGTTTTGACCTTGCTCAAAACAACACAACGTACTTAACGTATTCAAAACGCATTTCCACCGGATTGAACGTGTTTCTACCGAATGCATAACAAACATCACCGTACATTCAAAACAGTGTACGTTATTCGTACGTTTTCATCTATACGGTGATGTGTGACACCGCCTTTAGAATAACGTGGTAGTTGCAAGGAGTTCGTACGTTATAAGAACGATGTAAGTCAAAAATATCAAATATTCGTCAAGCTCCAAACATTTCAATATTTAAGAAGATGCTTAAAACCCATCTTTTCCCTTCTGATAATTAATTTCATTCACTTGCTGTTGTTCTGACATCGATTGAAATGATGTTGTATTGTATTAAACTGAAACTATGATGTATTTTTAATTGTGCTAAATTATCTATTTTTAAAATTGAATTTTCTTTTGTACAGGCTCCAAAGGTATTTTACCTTTGGAGTAGGCTGCCTGTAGTTTACCTGCGGCCGTCTATAAATCCCTGCTTCTGCAGTAGTTTGTATTTGGAAATGTATTATTAGTCTTTTTGTGGTATATTCATGTCTTCATATATAGTCGAAATATATGTATATATATGTCTTTTTAAAGTCAATGATGTTCATCATGTTTATAATTTGTATTTTAAATATTGTAAAGTGCTTCGATCCCCGGGAGAGGCGCTATATAAATGCCCGTTTATTAAGCACGTACAACGTGCGCAACGTACGATGCACGCAACCACTTCAGAGCTCTCAAGGTCAGGCGTCTCCTGCGTACAACGTACTTACACCGTGCGACCAACGTGCCTCCTCCCTGAGTTTGCCACGTCTTACCAAACACGTTTTTCTAAAAAGCGTAGAAAACGTGGCCTCTCAAATATAAAAATAAATGTACGACAGAGAAAGACCTACAGATAACAACTCTTCAGGCATCATCAAATTACACTGTTTTGTCCGATATTGTTTATTGAAGGTGGGACTAGATCCCTGAGGGACTAAAATTTAAATACTTGTACACCATATAATGCGAGTTTGTTCGGCTTCAATGTGGGGCACCACTGGCGGCGGAAGGTTAAAACTTTAGGGGGGGGGGGACGGCTTTTTTTGAGCAAAAATGGTCGGAGGAAAATTATGATCTTTTGAAATTCGCGCGTAGCGCGCGCAAAAAAATATGTCAAATCGGCTAATTTCAGCTAAAAATTGTATAAAAAATCTTGAAATTTGCGCAAAAATGGCAAATTTGTACTAAAATATCTGAAAATTCGCGCGAAGCGCGCAATTTTTTTTTGATATTTAATGTTTATATTATCAAAACAAAGGGAAAATTTCAATTTCCTTTCTTTTTCTTTCTTTCTTCTTTATTTTTTGAGGGGGTCCGTCCCCCTCTCGTGAAATTTAGGGGGGGGGGGGACGTGTCCCCCCCGTCCCCCCGGGTCCGCCGCCTATGTGGGGCACACGGTGTATATTTGGTTTCTCGAAAACCATACAGATAATAAGAGTAAACATTGTAAGTCAGATAACCTTTTAATTGTTCAGACAACCTTTCTTATATAGACATAAACAAAAATGCTTGATAGTTTTCAAGTTCAGGGTTATAAAGATACTAGATTGTAGATATCAGTTACTGTTTGAAAGTAATTAATTACTGTTTGCAGTTTGGGTTATAAACGCAAGGTCATTTTCATCGCCATTCTATGTATTTGTTTAACTTTACCATACGCTTCACTTGGGGGCAAAAAATTCAAATCGACCCACCCCTTCCCATGCTAATTAGCATAAACAAGCATTTTCGAGGGCGCTCTTCAAATTTGTTTAGCCCATAAAATCGTAACCGAACAACCATTTTCATTTTTTTCAGAAATGTATTTGTATTTACAAACTGCAAATTTTATTGAAATATTCCATTGGGAAGTGTGTTTTTAAATTTTTGGCGGGAAAATTTTTACGCGACACGACAATTTTTTTTTTGGCTGCCATTTTGAAACGGTTTGTCTGATTTTTGATTTTTGTTCTTTGTTTTAGTTCTTTTGAGGTAGTTTACCTATGACGGGAGTTTCAACGTAAAATTCCTTCGCGAAAGCGCTTTTTCGGTGTTGGGTCCATATAGACCCCCCCTTTTACCACTAACGAGCATGTGGAAGACCTTGACCACTTAAGTGTTAAAGCGCTGTGTAAAAGTTTACACACCACTTTAGACTATAAGGACCACCAAACTATACTGTAAGAAAATTATACAAGTTGTGTTAAGTTCTGCAAAACACAACATTTGAGTGCTCCATATAGCCTTTACACTTTTACACAGTGGTTAATGCAAAATAAAATTTAACAAATCACAGACGCTTTACCAACAACAATGGACGTTACACTTACACTACATATTGTTCTAATCTCAACCATAACATCACTGATTCGAACAATATAAATAAACTCCGCGTCATAAGTTCGTACCCATGATTTCGCCACGCCTGCAGATGAATTAAATGACCGTTTTTCTGATACTTTCTGGTACACCAACCAAGTCTCATCAATTTGTAGTCAGAATATAACAAGTTCTTTAACACGTGACACTGATTTGCAAAAAACCGAATTGATCAATTATCAGTACAAATGAGTACAGGGCCAGTTGTAACTGTTAATACGGTATCCAACGGGACAATAATGCTACCGTGTGCCGTCACGATGAATTGAATAGCCCGCGCTGTAGAGTGAATCCTAATGGTATTGATCCCTGCTACTCACGGTAGGCAGTTATGGTGTTTGTGGTTTTACCCTTAGTTCAGGAATTTACAACAAACTATTGAATTATTGAATTCAGAGGTGAATTTTTAAAATCGTCCGTTCTTTGCAAATCGGTATCGCAAGTTAAAGAACTTGATACATTCTGACTACAAATTGATGAGACTTGGTAAATTGGTTAGTGTCGAAATCATGGGAGAGAATTAATGACGCGGAGTTTACAAGAAATACTGTTCTGGATAAGAGTTAAAGTTATAGTAAGCGCAAGTTGATGCCGTTAAATTGACAATCACCTACCTGTTGTTTTTCTTCCTTTTCAAACAATGGTTCCGGCAATTTTGCTTTGTTGACCCGAGCAATACCCTGTATTATTATTTCAGCTTCGTCAAATCTACCTTTAGCCATCAGCCATCTTGGAGATTCTTTTAGTACCCTGAAAAACCATTAAGAACATCTGTGTTTATAAGCGCATTAACAAGGTAGAGTTTGATTTGATTACAACACAGTCATATCATTATAATGTTGTGTGATTGCATTAACGACACCATCATCATAGATTTTTAAAGGGCAAATGAGGAGCAAACATCAGTTTTGAATAACTATTAAAAGAAATCTCACGTCAAATTGCAGCTGAAAATCAATTAAATTCTTTAAAAAGAGCACTAATAACATTGATAACAAGGTTGTTGAGTGTGGAATTTGCGTCGAAATGCTGATCCTTTTGTTTTTAGTGTTCAACACTGTTGGTTGGGTTGTTAAAAGTTAAAGTTTCTTTTCAACTTACGGTATAAGAAAGAACAGAAATATGATGGGCGCTGTCAAGATAAGCTGCAGGACAAACCAATCTCTTATCAGGAATGCTAACAAAGCAAGCAACATGTAACCAAATGCCCAGAAGAATTCAATGCCGATTCCAGCGTACACCCGCTTCGATGGCCCAACGAACTCGGTAGCTGGGAATGAGAAACCACATGCCGGAGAATTCAATAATGACTCTTGCTGTACAGTAATTATAGATTAATAACTGCGTATTACTTGACGCGAGTGAAATTGTACAAAAATAATGTACCGCGTGCTGAAGTTGAAGTTCGCACTCCCGCACGAGGCGCAGCCGAGTGAGTTTGACAATTACGTCTTCAGCACAGGGTGCATTATTTTTGTACAATTTCACGAGTGCCAAGTAAAGAGCAAATATTAATCTAATTAATACACGAAAATGATTAGAATAAAATGGTAAAGAAATTAAACAGCATAATTATTTAAAAATGTGTTTGCTATTTCAATAAAACATAGAAAATACAACCGTTCATCGTCCCATGTTAATCATAGCATCTAATACTTGCTTCTTTATCAATGCCATTTCGCAAGACAATATTTAAACATGCTCCCGGAGCATGTATTAGATACTGCTCTAGGAGCAGCTGCTCCGGGTGCAGCTGCTCCAGGAGCATAATTTCGGGCCCAAATCTCACATAAACGTACATGCATTGTGATGTATGCAGAGTTTCTCCCCTCCAGGTATATAGCTCAGTGGGGTAGGTATGGGATCGCATTTTTAAAGATTACGCATGTGCAATGCCAGCCTCTGCCCAGAGAATGAAACCACTTTGTGCTCAATACTACACAATTTTGAAGTCACAACTCAAATTTTATATTTCTTTATTACAGGTTGTCATACTTTAAATATTCCTATTGCTACTGAGATCAATACAACTCAACTGAAGTCGGTGGGTGTTAAATATTTCAGACTTTCTTTAAAATCCGAAATTTCCCCATTGACATCTCAGAAGTAAATACTATATAGCTCGCGCGCGAGATATCGTATATAGTATGTGTATATTTGAATATATTGTTCATGAAAGTTCATCTGTGTTGCTTTAAACTTTTGTCCACAATACAATGTGTAGACTGTGTTAAAATTCTTGACATGGATCCTAGATACTTTGAAAGAGCATACATCCGACTGCACAAACAAACGCTGAACCGAGACCGGGGGGTAGGGGGGGGGGAGGGGGTGTCGGATGTGGCGATAAACTTCCAGGAGGCTACAAGACTGTTCTTATTAAAAGTACATGTACCGAAAAGTCACGATCTGAGTCAGTCTCATCTCACTGATGTAAAATGAAGGATCTCGTTTGACAATTCCGAGGTATGTTTTCACAAATGTGTTGTAAACAAAAGTTGAATATTTCCGTCTTAAAAATATTGTATTTGCAATGAACTCACCAAGCACAAACGCAAGTATAAAGCTGCCAAGATTTGCCATACCAACTAAAAATCTGAAGGCGCCAAATGCGATCACGTTGGGTGAAAAAGCAACAGCTAGATTACTTAGGAAAAACAATGTAACGGCTGCAAAATATGTGTAGTATCGCCCAATCCTAAATAAGATGATGCATTCAAAAACAATTTTGAAAAGGAATGACAAAAAAGCAGATATGCAAAGATTAATTATCAACCATGACAAAAGACGATATATCACAACCAATATTTGCCATACCAACAACAAATCTAAAGACGCAAAATGCTATTACATGTACATTAGGTGAAAAAGCAACGGCTAAATTATTTAGGAAAAACAATGCCATAGCTACGAAATAAGTGTAGTATCGGCCAATCCTGGAGAAGATTATACATTCAGATTAAGTTTGAAAAGCAATATTAACATACAAACACAGAAAACACAGATTATATTTTTTTAGATTTCAACATAAATTATATTTAGCACTCATGTGGTTCCCTAGGCAGAATGCCTAGTTACACTCCTGGGGTTAAAACCTCTTCAGAACCTAATGTGTCGAGGTACTACAATATTTGTCCATCAAAACGAGAGCAAAGGATGAACTTAAGATTGTTTTAATATAAAGGGTAAGTTTTTGTTTCGTTTTTGGCGTTTTTATGCAGCAGAAAAATAGTCCAAAAGCAGGTTTAACTAAATAAAGTCTATTTATAAGCCAATCATATATGAAGAGCTTATAGTAAAAGAATAGATAAAAGGTATGTAATAACAAAATGCAACTACTGAACGTTTTTCGGTATTTGATCGTAAATATATTTCATTTTACGATATAAAATGTAAACCTAAATAGCATATGCCATTTAGCTGATGCAATATGTCCAGATTCCTTACCAGTCAGATAACATTCCAAAGAACACAGACCCAACCAATACTCCGGCAAAGTATATGGATGCCATAAGATTTGCCACGGAGGACTTAGAGCAAACCAGCTCGAACTGAAAGAAAAATAAAGATCTAGATATATTATTTATAACTATTAAAGTAAAATGTTATAAGGGAAATAAATAAGTAATTTCGTCGTGCATACGTGTTCCACATGGATCCATTATATGCCCATTTCTTTCTATTAATGACGCTTATAACTTACCTCCATCCCCGCAGATGACTTATATTGTGACGTATCAAAATACCATCCTGCGTTACACTCATATGTGTCATTAGTGTAGTCACTTATGTCAATACCTGGATAAAATGCCGGAGTGCCGGTTAGATTATATCTAAAAAATTGAAAAAATGTGAATATTAATGAGTCAAAAACAACCATGATTTGCTATTTTGAGGTATAAAATATTCGAAATCACGATGTAACCTAATGTTTCCAAATTACTTGGAAATTAGCGCATTTAATGTATCAAACTTCGTATATTTGATTGCTAAAGACAGAAAAAACAAAACTAGAAAAAATCCATATCAATCATGTCAATATTCTGAGATGTTGAAATTTTTTGAAAAGTTTTTTTTCTCTTTTATTGTTTACTGAATTTTTGTACATTTTTGTAGATTGGGAATCACACAAGAAGACATCAGGACCTTCCCATAATGCCTTGCTTTCATTTTAAAAAATGTTTTATCACTAATACCTTTCATGATAACTTGTACAAGAAATCCCATTGGAAGCAAGACATGATAGGAAGGCCCGGTACCTTCTTTTGGTAATTATCATCGTCTTTATTTTCCAACGCCACTGTTTAATAAAGCAACATGGTAATCAATTATAAATCATAGTCAATATGACTTATATATAATATTTAAAAAAAAAATTGCCGTGACAGCCAATATTCAGATCCTATGCAAATGAGCTTTTAATGAGCAGTTTAATACTGCGATCTGGCGATCAATATTTGAAAACTTGGTCGAGATATTTTTTTTCTTGACGTGACCTGTCGGATAGTTCGGACTTCAAAGCCTCATAATCACAAGGGGGTTAATGCAAATACAAAATTGAGATATAGATGAAAATATTTAGAGTTTTTTCTAATAAAACATGGTTTTGTTTGACTGTTAGGAGTAAAAAAAAAATCTTCATTTTATTGCATTCTAAACAAAATTGCAAAATTTTAAGCATTTGAAATCATGAGGTCACATCTACTTACGTGTTGATTGTTTTACCGAACTAAATATCTATTGGATGGCAAAATAAGTTATACAACCTATCAAACCTTATATCCATGAAATTTGAAAAATATATTTTTCCTGTAAGACCTGTAAAACCGGTAAATAGAGCG
>JXSR01S002363.1:20706-33117 GCA_000969725.1 Ophiothrix spiculata
AAGCCGTTACGTAATTATGACGTTACAAGTACTTCCGAGTCGGAAAATCATGACAAAAATGGTCAAAAAAAATCAAAATTATGCTGTAAAAGTTCCAAATATCGAACATTTACCAATTATTTGCTTGTAAAGAGGGAAAATGGTGTTTGTAAGATGTTCTGCAAGTTTTAGGTTTATTCCATACATATATCTTTCAAAATGGCGACTTAAAATATTCTGAGGTGGCAACCACCCTCCTTATCCTCCGACTTTGGCGGGACACCCTGATTCCTCTGAAGGTAGACATACGATTTTTTCCACAAAAATGACCGCAACGGATGAACTTACAACTACCCATATCCCTTAGGTCATATTCGTTTTTATGCGACAGCGAATCATCCGTTAGACCCTGGTAAGAGAAGGGTTAAGCTAAGAGGATATTAAAAAAATGTTTGCTTAACCCTAACAGAACCAGATCTCACTAAATCTCACTTTAGAAAATCACGAAAATGTGGTAAGTCCAGATACGTCACAGACGGGTTATATGCAGGGATCAAATCGCTGGCCGGGCAGCATCTCCGCGGTGGCTTGCTACGGGTATCACTCACTTGGGAAACGAGAGGTCCCTGGTTCGAATCCTGGTGAAAACACGCATTTTTCACCACCCTTCCCTTTTCGAAGAAATAGGCTAGAAACGAGAAAAGTTACATGATCAGTTAGGGTTAATAATAATAATAGTAAATGGTTCTTGTTATGCGCAAAATCGTCTGCACATACCTCAGGGCGCACAAAGAAACACAGACATGAACACAAAACACAGAACCAGCTAATTACACTCAGGAAAGGCTTGATGAAAGAAGTGTTTTTTTAATTTCTGTTTAAACTGAGCCAAATTAGGAGTGAAGCGAAGTGGCTTAGGGAGAGCGTTCCATTCAACGGAGGCAGAGTAAAGAAAGGAACGTTCACCAGCAGACTTCAAGTTGACACGGGGTATTACAAGAAGTCTGTCAGTGGATGAACGTATGCTGCGCCGTGGGTGATATATTTTATTTTCTTGCTCATGTGATGCAAGTTGAAACTTCTACGGTTCTACCTAGTATTAGGTGTTAGATACAAGTTTTAAAATTGACATTCATGCCTACAATAAATTCTGACTATTTTGATAACACCAAAAACAGTAAATTTCCGTGAGTGGTGTATAATGGTCTCTAACATTTTTATCGTCGCCTGCTGAAGCAGAAGTAAATCCGGGAATTTAACTAACGCATGACTGTTGAGTTTATTCTTTAGTTAAATGATTTATAGAAATAGCGCCACCAATAATGTGCCTTCGGCCATAAATGGCTTTACTTTAATAGTGATCAAACAGGGGTGTTTACATTTTAGTTATGGTTTTAATTACACCGCCCTGGAAGCTTCTACCGATTTTTCCCTACACTACCTAATTTGCCCAATATTCTACTGGCAACCTCGTAAAGCTTGCCCTTGGAATGCCCGGGGCTAAAGGGGGGCTCGCACTTCTTCACTATATGGGCTGAACGGGGGGCTGAATTGTCACATGATTTTTATATACAGAGCAAGAAATTACCATCTACTACTTCTTACTCAAAGTAGTACCCGGGTATGGTATTTAAATCACGACTACCTACGGGTTACTCATATCATTTGTCTAGTGTAAAGTGAACAGTTGTTTATTATCGAAACTTCTGCAAAGAAAGGTCCATAATTTGATTTATTGATGTTGCATTTAAGCTCATTTATTTTGTTTGAGATCATAATATTACACCTCAGCCATAATAATAAGCTAATATTATTTGATTAACATAAGCCCATCATTCTGGCATCATTCGTAGTCACTGATTCCTCAATATGTTGCTACCCCTGGGTCCGTTTTGATGCTTTGTTATATACATAGTTATTTGCTGATGCGTCAAATGCGTGTCAATAGCCTTTTCAATTAGTCTCTTTGCAGCCGAGAAGTCTGAGCCCAGCATTACGTTAGAATCATATCAACTTAAAAGTCTGCGGTAAACATAAAGGTCACATTAATATTACGATCACAGCTTTTACACATGGATAGATCCGCAATGGGCCGACTTCACCAGTATAGACTACGCTGTAACAAGCTGAAAAATGCCGAGTCGACATGTTATTTTTGATGTAATAATCCTGAAATTCCACACTATGCAACAAAAAATTAAGTGTTTTATTTGAAAAAAGACATCGTGTTCTAAACAACATCCGAATTAAAAAATGTTGCATAGAACGGATTTTGAGATTTTTTCGGTTAATTTTGCCATAGAGAACTTAGAAAATGGCGAAAATTAATGAATATAAAATTCAACCTTTGAAAAGTGACATTATCTTTTCAGCTTCTTATCCGTGAAGTATTTTGTTTAAAGTTCTACAAACTTAATTCAGTCATTTTTTCAGTATGTAATGCTTTAGTTTGTTCTTGAAAAAATAGAAAATGAAAAATGCATCCGTCGGAATTTTCCGGAATTCAACTCGGAAGTAGCTTCAACATGTTAAAAATTGCCTAAAATATAGCATTGAACACCGCGAAAAACGTTTCTAGTTATTAACCTTCCAGGGCGGTGTAGGTTTTAATATTACCGTTACCATAACAGCATCGACATTGAACCCACAACTCAACATGTCGATCACGCCGGTGTTATGATCAGATGATAATGTTTTGTTATGCGGGACATTCATATAAATCTTTAGTTTCGTTAGTTTGCTTGTGCTTTTCTGATATATTGTTTTCTCATTTTTCAAATTTCATATTTTTTTCTTATTGTATTTTTTTGGTTTTTTTTATTCTGACCAACATAAAATATCTTTGCAAACACACAACAGTACAACAGTATGGACCATGGTATTGATGTGTATATTAGAAATTTGCTTGCAGTGGAATAAGAGGGAAAGACTTTCTAAATGACGTGGGTTTCAAGTGTACCTTATTGCACGTAAACAACTTCCTTAATTAGGGCTCTCCTTCAGAACCACATCCGTTTCCAAATCATAATTACATGGTCTAGTGATGCTTTAGTGAAGTAATGACTTTATTTTGGTATTTTATTTTTACTGTTTAATAACGTTATTGATGTCCAAAAAACAAAAATACAGAAATCAATTGAATTGAATTGTAAATTTATGCAATTTTTAAACTAAAATGGACCATATCCAATTATATGCATACACTGAAAACATTATTTCGTCAAACGTGGTGGAAAAGTCGTCAAACAGGGGTTATAAATTAGTCATGCAAGTGAATTTCCCCTTATTCGTCGCTTGACGATATTTGCGGGCGCATGACAAACGAAAACAAATGCAGGACAAATTAATTTACAATCTGTGGAGGTCGAGTTTGAACGATTGACAAATGCACTTTTCGTTAATTGACAAATGCATATCGTCAAGAGCTAAGGTCAAGACGAATTAATGTACGCATGACAAACTATGTTGACAAACTTCTTTGAGCACGACTAACCATACCTGAGAGCTGACGAATTTGCATGACGAATTATATCGTATATAACGGGTTTCCGTACCTTCAAGAAGTGGCGTGGCGTTTTATTCTCGAGTCGATTGCACAGGAGGACAATTAGCGACAACACATCTTTCGATTCGGATAGAACAACTCTTTAATTCCAGGTTAGGTTTGTGCCTAGCTTATCATCACATTCCGACCAGACCGCATTGGATTCGGAGTCGGACAGAACAACACTACTGGACTCAGAATTCCCATACACATACTTAAGCTTACTCATCATACTTCATCATCAGATTCTGACCTGACTAGTCCATCTAGATGGACCCCACAAGCGAGTGACGTAGGCGCACGCTTCGCGTTCGCTTGCGAGGTCCATCTGGATTGACTAGACCAGACAGCCATTGCAAAACCTGCCAGCAGAACCTGAGTGTTTCGTCTAGTTGATTTCACATGGATTGAGCCATACTTAAATGGAATTAGTTTACCGAAAACAAAACCTCTGAAAAACTAGTGTCACTTGACAAATTATTATTCTTGCATGACAAATTAATTTTTGTGCATGACAAATTATTTTTTATTCATGACAAACTAATTTTTCAGCATGACTAATTGTCATGAGAAATTCGTCATACTAGACCGTTTTTCATGACTAATTATAATTCGTCGTTCAATACTAGTATGACGAATTCCACAACAAATTATAGTTTGTCATACTAGACCATTTTCATGACAACTTATTATTTGTCAAGTGATGAAACACAATTTTCAGTGCAGGTTACCATTGCTATTGTATTTAATGGTAACCAGGATACAAAGTGAATGATAGGGCAACAGTAGTTTGGAGTATGTCTCATTTATGAATATAGACTCGATCCAGAATGACAACCGCTGAGACAATATCACCATTAACGGCTACAGTCCAGCTGCCAAATGCAGAAACATTATCTACTGCTACTATTGCAGTAACTGTATCAATGTGTGTATTTTGTATTGTCGTAACAGTAATATGTATCGCAATATTCCACTACAAAAGGAAATCACGACGAAATCGTCCAAATAGTGCAGATATAGAAATGGGAAAACTACACACTGGAAGAGAATTATCTGAAAATGATTTTATGCGGACATCGTGGCCTAGTCTTCGCATGGATTCTATTGGCAGTGAGAAGACAAGATGTACTAAGAGGGTCGATATAAGGACGTATTTTGATCATGTGACTCCGATGGAAAATAACGAGGGAAAACAAACTGACGATCCGCAGGTTACATTTGAAGAAAACAGACGATCGTTAGGTAAGTAAATTTGGATAGATAGACAAGATGTATAGACAAAATTGAGTTTTAAGATAAACATAATTAGGATGTATTGGTAGGGGAAGTTTTGAAGACGACACTCACTAGAGTATTGAAAGCCGAGTGAGCTGGATGAGAAAGCTCAGCTCTCCATTATTAATGCGGTTTGAAAAAGAATAATTTTTGATTGTAACATTCATGAATGATCATTTTGATTTAAAAAAATCTAAAAATAGTGACAAAATGCCAAAAACAGGCTGAAAATAACAAAAAAGCTGAAATTATGACTCTTTTGAAGGCATGAAAAAAATTTGAAATCAAATTAAATTCTTAACTCTCACACCCTTATAGTGTAGCCGTTTATATTTAATTTTTGATATTTTTGATTAAAGATGTACTTTTTGCTGTTTAATAATGAAACATAATTTAGAACCTTTTGGTAAAGCCTCATTTAGCATATTTCGGAATTGCTTGCGTACCATAAGTTGAAAAAGAAAGTAATAAGAAATGTTGTGTTTTATTCTACAGCTAGAAAACGCAAGTTAAGCATCCTGACGCGTGTAATAACAGGACTTAGTCAAAAGTCAAGAACGAATTCCAGATCTTCACTGTCGTCTGTTAGCAGCAGCCAATATGCTAGTACGGGTGAACTTCGTTCATTGCAAGGACGAAGGAAAGGACAGCTGTCAAGATCTAATTTAGAGGATGTGCATGAATGTCAGTTAGAACTCTCCGATTATCAAGATGATGCCGTGTTTCTCTCTGACCCGGAAGCTGTAGACTGGTCTAACATGTATTTCTGACGGTTTGAGTTTGTTTGAAACTCAAACATCGCGGTGGCTGACAGTCTGGCCCTGGTGGGTATTCCATTGTTTAGAACAATTCGTATTTACCGCCTGAGAAGGTGACCTGTCAGTGATTATAAATTACCTTGATAGGGTATATATATCACTCAAGTCTACAACAACATCCGTTTGAACCGAGTGAGGTACAGGATTGTGTCTTTTTGACAGAATGTTCCCATTCAATGGCAATACTCCATTCATTTTTTTCAAAAACGGTGCAATTCTACAAATAGATACAATACTGCACCTTGATGTGCATAATCAAGCCTATGGTGGCCACCTTGGAAAATCAAGGCTGTGGCCAGGTTGCTCCCATTCAATGGCAATACTCCATTCATTTTTTTCAAAAACGGTGCAATTCTACAAATAGATACAATACTGCACCTTGATGTTTGAACCGAATATTTAAAAACATGTAAATCTGCTAATGAGGTTATTTCAGGCATGTAATGAGGAAATTCCATGCATGCTTCTGATCAGGACGCAGTTTTTGCTTACGATACATATCTTGAGGTGAATCATGGAAGACTTTAAAAAGCACCAACTGCTATTGATTGTTGAATGTGTGGACATTAAAAAAGCCTTTGATTCCATCAAATAGCAAGTAGTTTATGACATTATGGAATACTTTACATTCTTTGGTCGTTGCAGTAAAGGCATCATACAACAATGTCATCAGTGCGTAACGGTTGATGTAAAATAGTCATAATAATGTTACAACTATAATTCTCAAGAGTGACGTTTAAGTACCTTGTTCTAGACTATATGGTCACAATACGTCGTACGAACATTTACGAGCAGTGTTTAGTCAGCAAAGAAGGACTATGTGACGCCATTACTGTTTTACTTTGTTCGTTGTCCCTGGTCCTTCAAAACGGACTAAACGCTGCTCGTAACTGTTGGTACGACGTTTTATGACCATAGTCTTAATAATCCTTGTTGATGGACATTTTTTGTTGCAATTTTGGTTAAAAGTGACATTTCAACTGATTTCACATAATAAGGATGTCTTTCCATGTTAACATGTTTCCATTTTTTCGAACTCACCTATGGGGTCAAATCCAAGATGTCCGCCAATATGACCTACGTAACCTTCATTTGGCCATATCTCGACTTGTAAGCGTGGTATAATCATAATTCTGGTATCTAATCAAATGTTTTAAGGGTCATAGAATTCATTGTAATACTCATCTCAAATATTTGAGTCTTGGTTAACATCCAAATCCAAGATGGCAGCCAATATGGCGTCCGTAACCTATATGTGTCTATATCTAACTTGTAAATGTCGTATAATTGTAATTCTTGTGTCTAATCATAAGTTTTCAGGGTCACATAGTCTATTTTAGTATTTATCTTGTATATCTTAGCCATGGTTATCATTCAAATCCAAGATGACCACTGACATGGCCTCCAGGCAACATATGTTTTGCCATAACTCAGCTTAGTGTAAGTATGATACATTCATAATTCAGGTGTCTAACCATGGGTTTTCAAGGTCACGGAAAATCATTCATTGTGTATATCTCCCGGGGGGGGGGGGGGTTACTAAGTGGAAAGGTGGGTGTACCAGGTTTACCAAAGGCCCCACAAAAAATTGAAAAATGTATTAAATAACGGTTGCATTTTTCAAAAATGACCATTTTTGACCAATTTTTCCTTTGGTTTACATATCGGTTGCCAAATTGGGCTTTTGAAGTGCAATTTACATTGTAAAAATGCATTGAATGGTCTAAATAACGGTTGTTAAAGTCAAATTGGTTTACATATGGGTAGCATTTTTGAGCTTCCTCAGGTTTACAAAGGGTCGGATGGTTGTCGAAAACTCCGGCCGCGCGTCCGTACCCAACCGAAATCTGAGTACCCTCCCCGGGGTATATCTACACCTGGGTTATCATTCAATTCCAAGATGGCCAACAATATGACCTCCAGGCAACAAATTTTCCGCCATAACTTTTTTTACTCTGAAACCTCTCTTAAATTTGAAATACAAAGGAAAAATGGCACTCTGAAAATTGTTCAGTTATTTTTCTGCGTGATTTTCAGAGATTCTATTGTACGTTATAATCGGTTGTGGAGGGTGTCAATAAATTGCGGGCTGCGGGCTGCGGGGTGCGGGGTGGATAATTTTGAAGTTGCGGAGTGACTAATTTGCGGGGTGACTAATTTGCGGGGTGACTTTTTTTGCGGGGTGATTTTTTTGCGGGGTGACTTTTCTTTTGCGGGGTGATTTCTTTTTGCGGGGTGACTTTTGCAGGGTATTGTGGGGTTCTAATTGACTGAATATTCAACTTCATATTACAATAATTATAACTCACAAATTGGAATGCTAATGCTATTTTTTGTGATGTCATATTTTCCTGCCTTACATTCGGTTTTTTTTCTTGAATCGTCACCCAGGGGGTCCACCAACTTTGGTTGATTACATTCGGGTCGAAAAATGCATGAAAAGAGTTCTTGGTCAATTTCAAAGTAATTTATAACTTCAAAAGTATAAGATCTGACCCAAGTATTTGTTCTATTGCATACTGAGCAATATGGTAAAGGGAAAAAAGAGAATCATGTTTAGGGGTTGTATATCTTCCAAAACTTAAGTGAAGTTGTTATCTCAATTAGCTGAACCTGCACTTTTTTGTTTTAAAGTTGTGTTATAAAAGTGTGTGTTATGATAAAAAAGAAAGTGTATTACTTTTTTCACTACAATCCACTTTTATATTACCACTTTCAGCTCCACTTTCAAATTAAAAAGCATTAAATTGAATTTGAAACTAGGTAGAGTAAAATATTGAAATATATGTAGCTGATTAAAATATATATTTAAAAAAAAACCCTATTGCAATCTTTAAAAGGACTTTAAATAACTTGATAACCTGAGGCTACCAGTGTAGTGCACTAGACAAATCTGTACCATTTTTTAAGGTAGTGTACAAATGAAAACCCACAATATCAAAATTACGAACATAAGATTCCATTCAAGCACCAGATAGATACAGGTTTAAACAATCAATCAATCAATGATACAAGTACTTGCATAAAATGCATACCCCATGAAGGAGTCTATTCGTACAGGGGACCCACGGCTTTACGTGACTGTCCGACTACGATGCAAGTAGAGTAAAGTTTCTTGCCCAAGGAAACAAGGAGACCCACAATCTCTGTATTACGAGACCCGTGCTCTAACCGTTGGGCCACGCTCCCCTAGCAAAGTAAAATGCCTGAAAGATTTGATCTGTGTGTCATTTAAAAACATTAAAGATAGCAATAAAAACAAAACAAGACTAAATCACTCTGCAAAAAAAATCACACCACAAAAAATCATCCTGCAAATGAGTCACCCCGCAAAAAAATCACCTTGTCAATTAGTCATCCCGCATCCCGCAAATAATCACCCCGCAAATAAAAATAAATCACCCCGCAAATAAGTCACCCCGCACCCCGAAAATTAGTCACCCCGCATCCCGCACACCGCACCCCGCACAAAATGCGCACCCGGTTGTGGATAAGTCCATCCCATATTTCTATTATTTCCACAACCGATGCTCATTATATCGTACAATAGAATCTCTGTAAATCAGGCAGAAAACACTAGAAAATTTTCAAACTGCCATGTGTCATTTGTACCGGTGTAGTGAAATACAGCGTCCGTGTGACGACTGAGTGTCCAAGCTACTATCCAAATGTGTATAACGTACTTGTGCATGTGCGATCAATAAATCATTGATTGCGACTTATTCCGTGTAGTTCAATTGGACCCGGACTCCTGGTTATAGGAGACACTCAGTCTCATTACACCGGTATTTCAAATTCAAGAGAGGTTTCAGAGTGGAAAAAAATAAATAAATCAGTGAATATTTTCAGCGCAAAATTCCCGTAGTGTAACTAAACAGCATCGGTGGCAATATTTACACATCGAGGTTCCTCTTTAGTATGTTTTCTTTCATCTGTTTTTCTATCTAACTGTGAGAATAGTTTGATACATTAGTTACATTGAGAGGTATTACCTTTGGTACGGAGTTAATCTCTCTTGTACATGTATTTTCTTATGCACTGTCCTTTGACTTCTTTGTAAGAGGTTTTGCAATAGCTACACTGACTGTACTGTTTCTCTTTGGTAAGTGCTCCCTCTTGTGCAAAGTATTATTTCTCATGCGTTGTTCTTAGATTTCCATGTGACAAGCGTTGGCTGCAATAATCAATGATAATTACATAAAACGTTCCCTCATATTTTCCCCTGCAATCTGCCACTGGGGCTTATTATACGGTAGCTGCATTTATTAGATAGTACCCCTTTTAATGTATGTTTTCATGTACTGTCCTTTAATTTGCAGTTGAGGAGAATGTCTTGCAATAGCTGCACGGATAGAGTTTCAGCAAAAAGCGTTTCCCTGTATTTTCGTGATTTTATTTCCTATTACTTGCCAACGAGAATCAAATAATTACATACATAGTTTGTCCTCTTTGTGCTATGTCCTCTCATGCACTCTTCTATTACTTGCTTGTGTGAATTGCTTGTCACAATAATTACACTGATAGAGGTTTCTCTTTAGTGTGTGTTCTCTCATGTAATGTCCCGACACTAACCCTTGAGAAGCATTTATCGCAATAATTGCATTGATAAGGATTCTGTCCAGTGCGTGTCCTCCGATACTTTTTCCTATTACTTGCCTGTGCGAATTGCTTGTCACAATAATTACATGTAGTGTGTCCTCTCGTAATTTACTTTATCACCTGACTGTGCAAAACACTTGTTGCAAAACTTACATTAAGGTTTCTCTTTAACATGTGTCCTCTCATGTTTTGTTTTACTATTTGACTGTGTAAAACATTTGTTACAATAACTACATTGATAAGGTTTCTCTTTAGTGTGTGTCCTTTCATGCCTTTTCCTATTACTTGCCTGTGCGAATCGCTTGACGCAATAGTTACATTGATACGGGTTTTCCTTGGTATGTATTCTCTCATGTTTTACTTGATCACTTGACTGTGCAAAACATTTGTTGCAAAACTTACATTTATAAGGTTTCTCCTTAGTATGTGTCCTCTCGTGGTTTGCTTTATTCTGCGATTGTGTAAAACATTTGTTGCAATAACTACATTGATATGGTTTCTCTTTGGTGTGTGTTCTCTCATGTGCCTTCCTGTTACTGTCCCGTGAGAAACAAGTATCGCAATAATTGCATTGATAAGGTTTTTCTTTAGGTTTTTCTTTAGTATGTGTTCTCTCATGTTTTGCTTTATCACTTGATCGTGTAAAACACTTGTTACAAATCTTACATTGATAGGATTTCTCCTTAGTATGTATCCTCTCGTGGTTTGCTTTATCACTTGAATATGCAAAACATTTATTACAATAGCTACATTTGTAAGGTTTCTCTTTGGTATGTGTTCTTTCGTGTATTTTCCTTTTACTTCCCTCAGCGAAGCATTTGTTGCAATAGCTACATTGGTAAGGTTTCTCTTTAGTATGTATTCTCTCGTGTACTGTCCTTTTACCTCCTTCAGCGAAGCATTTGCTGCAATAACTACATTGGTAAGGTTTCTCTTTGGTATGTATTCTCTCATGTATTACTTTAGCACTTGACTTGGTAAAACATTTGTTGCAATAGTTACATTGGTAACGTTTAGTATGTGTTCTCTCGTGAATTGTCATTTTACTTCCTTCTGCGAAGCATTTGTTGCAATAATTACATTGATATGGTTTCTCTTTGGTATGTGTTCTCTCATGTCTTTTCCTGTTATATGATATTGAAAATCGTTTGTTGCAATAGCTACATTGATATGGTTTCTCTTTGGTGTGTGTTCTCTCATGTATTGTCCTGTTACTTACCCGTGAGAAGCATTTATTGCAATATCTACATTGATACGGCTTCTCTTTGGTTTTACATTCCAGCGATGTTGTGCTGCGAGCTTGCCTGGTACTGTTGTGGTTTGTCCATGAAAGCTTACATCTATATTGGAGTCTTTGTGATCGTTGGTGGTGATTTACATGGCATTGATAACGTTCGAAAAATGAAAATAACCTGCAACAGTATCTGCAAACATATGGCTGTAAGGACATATGCGAATATGTTGCTTGTTTGACATTCATTTTTGAATTAAAAGAAATTAAAGAACTTAAGCAAGACAGTGATAATCCCGTCTGATGTCGATCTCGATCAGAGGCGCCCAACACTAAATACTAAGCTAACAAAAGACGAAAGAATACGTCGATCCTGGGTTTCCACCCGGAAGTCAATATTTACCGAAATGTTAGCCCAAACACGGTTTAGCCTATAAAACTAATAAGCCGTGACATTAAGCTCCTGCAATTCATATACATAAAAGCGGGCAATTTGAATTGTTGTTTGGTTAGGTGGTAGTGCGCCTATTTGGGTGCATCGTAATGCTTTATCAGTGCATTGTGGGATTACATTTCGGAAAAGATTGGTTTCCGGTTAGGAAACCCAGGATCGACGTATTGGAGAGAGGTGGTGATTCAGTGTTACTGTACCTCATAAATATTTATTAGTTGTTGTGTTTAGGCCAACATCTTAGTGAAGTATTTATGAAGTAAAGTAAAACAAATACAACATGGATTATTTCGGGCAGTATTGAAAATTCATGATCCCTCGGTGTTGGATGCGTGTAACCACTTCCCTCCGCGTCGCGTCGGGAAGTAGTCACACGATTCCAACACCTCGGGATCAGTAATTTTCAATACTTCCCTCTATACCATGTTGTATTTGTATACTCCCGATGTATTATGAGCTTGAATTATGAACTGATTGGTGTTTGAAACCTCTTTCATTTTTACAGATATTT